>LPNX010738115.1:207558-262491 GCA_001517045.1 Pseudotsuga menziesii
TAAGATGATCTTCGACAATAGTAGCCTCTTTCTTTCTAGTCCCAACAACTTCTTCTCTCTCAGCTATGCGCTACAACTGAGTGTCAGTGAGTGTGTGATAAATAGAGAGGCTCACTCTCTATTTATACTAATTCCCGACTTGACAATAACTCACTAGGGATGACTTCCCTAGGAGAGTCTAGTAACCCTAGAGCCCCAGAACTGTAGGGACTTTAACCCTTGAACAATAGGAGGGTTACCCACAATGACTTGACATGACTTGTTTACATTATTGAATATCACGATAGGAATATCAGGGCATGACATGACTCAAATACATTACAGACACTTCTCGGAATAAACATCGGGGTACACGACATAAGATATACAAGTGAATACATTTCAAAGTTACAAATACATCAACACTCCCTCTTAACTAGGAAGGTATTCTCTCGACACAATTTATCAGCACGGGTCTTCTTCTTTCTATCATCCGGATCATCAATGAGTTCTCATCATCTTCATCTTCAAGTCATCTTCATATTCAAGTCATGTTCATCTTCAAGTTATCTTCATCTTCAAGTCATCTTCATCTTGATCTGGATCATCACTGCTGAATCATCATCACTAGATCTGGATCATCATCACTCGATCTGGATCATCACTGGGTCATCATCATGGGTTCTATCTCTTGATTCTTCTCATCATAGGAAGTTCTACAGAGCCATCCCTTTTTCATGCTGGATGTACATCTACAAAGCCATTCCTTTTTCATACTAGATGTATCATCACAGAGCTAGTCCTTTTTCATACTAGATGTGGCATCTACATAAAGCCATTCCTTTTTCATACTAGATGAGTCTTCACAGAGCTAGGCCACTTTCATACTAGATGTGGGATCTACACAGATCCAGTCCTTTTTCATACTGGATGAGTCTTCACAGAGCTAGTCCTTTTTCATGCTATATGTGGGATCGACATAGAGCCAGTCCTTTTTCATACTAGATGAGTCTTCACAGAGCTAGTTCTTTTTCATGCTAGATGTGGGATCTGTACAGAGCCAGTCATTTTTCATACTGGATGAGTCTTCACAGAGCTAGTCCTTTTTCATGCTAGATGTGGGATCTACAGAGAGCTAGTCCTTTTTCATACTGGATGAGTCTTCACAGAGCTAGTCCTTTTTCATGATAGATGTGGGATCTACAGAGAGCTAGTCCTTTTTCATACTGGATGAGTCTTCACAGAGCCAACCCTTTTTCATGCTGGATGTGGGATCTACATAGAGCTATTCCTTTTTCATACTAGATGTGTCTTCATAGAGCTAGCCCTTTTTCATGCTGGATGTGGGATCTACATAGAGCTAGTCCTTTTTCATACTATATGTGTCCTCACAGAGCCAACCCTTTTTCATGATGGATGTGGGATCTACACAAAGATAATCCTTTTTCATACTAGATGTGTCTTCACAAAGCTAGTCCTTTTTTCATGTTGGATGTGGGATCATCACATACATATGACAATGGAAGGAACCAATCCTCTCACCATGTCACAGCTCTTACATTCGACCATGGAAGGAACCAATCCTCTCACCATGTCAGAAGGGCGCAACACTTACATCTGACCATGGAAGGAACCAATCCTCTCACCATGTCAGAAGGGCGCAACACTTACATCTGACCATGGAAGGAACCAATCCTCTCACCATGTCAGAAAGGAACAACACTTACATCTGACCATGGAAGGAACCAATCCTCTCACCATGTCAAGAGGGCTTAGCATGGACACATCACTTCCTCTTGGGAGGAATCTCGATATGGAGAACACCAAGCTTCTCCCTGAAGTACTCAAACTTCACCCTAGCCAATGGCTTAGTCAACACATCAGCTATCTGTTCGTCCGTCACAACATATTGGAGCTTCACTGCTCCTCTCTGCACCATATCCCTGATATATTGATACTTGTTCTCGATATGCTTTGACTTGTCATGGAACACCAGGTTCTCTGACAACTTCACATAACTCTAGTTGTCACAATATATACAAGTAGCATCTAACTAGAGATCAAATAAATCAGACAGTAGCTTCCTCGGCCATACTGCCTCACAACTAGTTGAACAAGCTGCGACATACTCTACTTTAGCTATACTCAGTGCCACACAGGATTGCTTCCTGCTAAACGAAGAGATCACACCTGATCCCATACTGAAGTAGCACCCTGAAGTGCTCTTCCTATCGATGGCATTGCCTGCCCAATATCAATCAACATAACCCTCCAGGTTAATCTTCTGATCATCCTTATACTTGAGCCCATAATCAACTGTACCCTTCAGGTACCTCAGAATATGCTTTGCAGCAATCAAGTGAACATGTCTCGGATCTGTCAGGAACTGGCTCAAGGTGTTCACAACAAAGAAAATATTTGGTCTCATATTCGGCAGGTACATCAAGGACCCAATCATCTGACGATACATCATGGAATCAACTGACTCAGATGAAGCATCACTCAATAGCTTCATGTTCGATTCCATAGGTGTGGTTAAGGCCTTGCAATCCATCATCCCAAATCTCTTCAGGATCTCTACTACATACTTACCTTGTCCAAATAAGTTCCATCTGCATTCTTCCACACCTCCATGCCTAGAAAATAATGAATCATACCCAAGTTCTTCATTTCGAACTCGACAGCAAGCTTTCTCTTCGTATTAGCAATCAACCCATCCATACCTGTTATAAACATATCATCTACATATAGTAGGAGCATCACTGGGTTGCTATCTTCAACCTTGTAGTAAAGGTTGGAATCTGCTTTACTCTTGATAAATCCCAAACTGGATAGAAAGCTGTCAATTCTTCCGTACCATGTCCTGGGTGCCTGTTTCAAAACGTACAGGGCTTTCTTCAATCTACACACATGAGACTCCGTATCATGTGTCTCAAAACCGAGTGGTTGCTCCACCTACACTTCCTCTTCCACTACACCACTCAAGAAAGTAGTCTTGACATCCATTTGGTGTATCTTCCATTTCATCACTGCAGCTAGAGCAAGTACTAATCTGATGGAAGTGTATATGGATACAAGTGCAAAAGTTTCTTCATAATCTATTCCTTCTTTCTGGGAGAAGTCACGAGCCACAAATCTTGCTTTATATTTTTCTATGCTGCCATCTGTAGCATGCTTGATCTTGTAGATCCATTTGGAAGTCACCACAGACTTCCCCTCAAGTCTTGGGTCAACATCCCAAACATCATTCTTCATGATCGATTAGTATTCTTTGATCATAGCATCCTTCCATTCTTTATTTTATGTTGCTTCTTCATAGTTGGAAGGTTCTTTATCAATGAAATCACATAATAAGGCTACATAACTGGAACAAGACCTGGTTCTTTTCCTTTCTCTGTGTGTTTCTTCTGGAGCCCCTTATCTTTCTACACCTTGGATAGCTTCTCATACCCAAGCAGGTTTCCTCTTGTGAGGATTATTCTCCTGAGGTGGATATACAAGTTCTTGAGGTTCTTCTATTTCTCGATCTTCTTCTTGATATCCTTTGTTCATGGCTGTGTCATGAATTCTGGGTGCTTCTATTTCTTCAGGTTCTTCAATAGGTCTCTTTCTGGATTTGTTGTAAGTCGAGTCTTCATCAAATGTTACATCCCTGCTGATGTCGATCTTCTTGAATAATGGGAAGTATATTCTGTAAGCCTTCGAGCTTTCAGAGTATCCCACAAATATCCCCTTCCTTCCTTAAAGATCTAAATTTGTCCTCTTTTCTTTTGGAATGTGTATGTACACTGGACAGCTGAATATTCTGAGATGGATGACTTCTGGTTTCTTGTTGGAAAAGACTTCTTCAGGTGTCTTATTCTCAAGTACTCTGTGTGGAGTACGGTTCTGTACATACACCACTGTTCTTGCGGATTCTGCCCATAGATGCATGGGAAGATCTTGATCATGAAGCATGGCCCTTGCAGCTTCCATAATCATTCTATTATTCCTTTCTGCAACTCCATTCTGTTGTGGATTATATGGAGTGGTTAACTCCCTCTTAATCCCTGATTCTTTACATAAGTATTTGAATTCATTCGATGTGAATTCTCCACCATTATCTGATCGAAAAATATTGATCTTATTTTCTGTGTGGTTCTCGATCAAGGATTTGAATTCCTTGAACTTGTTAAATACTTCACCTTTTTTCTTCATAAATTATATCCATGTCTTCCTAGAAAAATCATCAATGAAAGAAACATAGTATACATACCCGCTTAATGAACTGGATGACATCGAACCGCATACATCAGAGTGGATGATTTCTAAGATTCCTTTTTCCTTGCTCTCACTACTTGGAAATGTCTTCTTTGTGTTCTTTCCTTTTGCACATCCTCTATAAACACCATCATGTTTTGTTTGGATTTCTGGAAGACCTTCAACAACTTTGCTTGCAAGTAGTAGTGCCCTGTAATGCACATGTGCAAGCCTTCTATGCCAAAGTTCATTTCGTTCTACTGAGTCATGAACCAAAGCTTGTTCTAGTTGGCCCTTCAATTTGTATAGACCTCCTTCTTGTTCCCCAATCACTATTGCATCATCAAAAGTCTTTCCCTTTGGCCACATAAGAACTTGGCCATCTACAAAGGAAACCCTCATTCCTTTTGCATCCAATGCAGATATGGAGAGGAGGTTATTCTTTAGTCCTAGTGCAAACAATACATTTTTCATCTTCATAGAATTTCCAGAGTCTAGCTTATAGGAGGATTCACCACTACCTTTTATTGGATACTGGTAGTCATCCCCAAGTTTCACCTTGTGAGGTGACTCATGTTCAGATAGTTTGACAAATGATTCTTTGAATCTCGTCATATGCTTGAAAGCACCACTGTCTATAATCCAATCATTGCTTCCATGTGAGATAGATCCCGTGAGAGCGAATATCAACACATATTCTTCATCACTTGAAGAATCATCACTTTCTTGTATGATTCTCTTTGTGGAAGGTTCATCATCCTCTATAGCATGAGCATGATGTCTTCTCTTGTTTCCCTTTTTCTTCTTTGAGTTCCCTTTGTTAGGGCAGTATTTGGATATGTGACATTTTGCATCACATGTGTAACATCTAATAGTAGACATATCTCTTCTAGGGTGTGAAATCTTAACTTTGGAGTGATGATGGTCCCTTTTGATTTTCTTGGTGTGGGCTATGAGAGCTTGATCTTCACTTACCATCTTTTCTTCTTGAGCTGCTATCCAAGCTTCTTCTTGAGAGAATTATTCCCATAGTCTTCTGAACTCGACTAACTTATTTCTGGCACATATCCCTTGAATGAATTAGTCCCATGCCCTAGGTAGACCATTCAAGGTGGTCATCACAATCTCTGCATTTTCCACTTCTTCATATACTGTTTCCAGCTGTTCCTTGATCTGAGATACCCTTATAAAGTAAGATTGGATGGTCTTTGCATTCTGGATCTTTACATTCTTCAGTTGGTTTCTCAAATTCATCTTCCTGTTTATGTTCTTCCCTTCAAATAGTTTCGTTAGGGCATCAAACATAGCTTTAGGTGTCTTTAGGGAGGACACATATGGTATGAGGTGATCCTTGATTGAATCAGCAATAATCCTCTTAGCCATAAGCAACTTCTTCTTGTGTAAGGCCTTAGCCTCATCTCCCTCTGGAATTGGAACCTCCTCATTGATATAGGAGTCCAACTCATTTTCTTCTAGGACCAGGGAGATCCTATACATCCAAGCTCAGAATTTATCAACTCCCTCAAGATTTTCATCAAGATTGGTATGATGAGACATCTTAACTTAGAACCTCAAATGGAAATACAACAGATTTAGATCTTACCAGGTCAACATGTCGGATCTAGATTTGGAGCTGAATTTCTGTAGTGCTGGTTCAGGAGCAGATTAAGGTTTGGCTTTTCTGGAGTTCTGTCCAACCAAATGCTTTGATCTTGATCTCTAAACTTCAATTTTGAGGAGGATATCAATCCAGGCCTGGGCTCACTAAAAAAATCCAGTTCTGTGGAAAGCCCTAATTTTCGACAACAGTGTCAGGTCCAAAACTGAAAAATCTCATAATCAGATTTTGCTTCGACAGAAAGATGCGCCCTAGGGAGGTGAGTCATCCCAACCTTCTTTTTCTAAAAATATGTGGAGAGAGATCCAAAAATTAGGAATCCCTAGTTCCTGCAGCTGCACAGTGTCTTCTTCTTAGGTTAGCTCTGATACCATGTTATATTTTTATCATTTAAGCTAGCATTATATTAGGATCTTTAACTGAGAGAATAACAAGCACAACAATCAAACACAAGAGACAATGAACACAATATTTTTCCTTAGGGAAACCATAAATGGAGAAAACCCTGTAACTTCCTTAGAGATAGAATCAGCACCAAAAGTAAAACCCCAAAACAGTAAGATGATCTCCCGACAACAGTAGCCTCTTTCTTTCTAGCCCCAACAACTTCTTCTCTCTTATCTATGCGCTACAACTGAGTGTGAGTGAGTGTGTGATAAATAGAGAGGCCCACTCTCTATTTATACTAATTCTCGACTTGACAATAACTCACTAGGGCCGACTTCTCTAGGAGAGTCTAATAACCCTAGGGCCCCTGAACTACGGGGACTTTAACCCTTGAACAATAGGAGGGTTACCCACAATGACTTGACATGACTTGTTTACATTATTGAATCTCCCGATAGGAACATCGGGGCATGACATGACTCAAATACATTATAGACGCTTCCTGGAATAAAAATCGGGGTACAAGACATAAGATATACAAGTGAATACATTCCGAAGTTACAAATACATCAACAAATACAACCCATAGGGTCATCCTTTTGTAGTCTCCAAATCTAACAAACTCCCTTGAAGTGAGGATTATCTGATCTGCAAATAAAGATCATCGGTTCTATTTGTTTCCAAGAAATTCACAATGTCATGTTGATTAGTCGAATCAACCACTGCTTCATTGACAAGAACCCATCTAGACAATAAGTACCATTCTTCTCTTCTCAGATTTAAACTATGGCACTGGCAACCATAATTGTAAGATCAAGTTATTAATTATCATGAAAGCTATAACTTAATGTTTTCAAAAACCCAACATGTGTTAGTATGTCTAGTTTAGTTCAATAATGTTTATGGGAGGATCTCTAAGAAAAACATCATTTATACCTTTTTATATATGTACTTAATATATGTAGATGGAAGGCATCGAAGGATGATAAGATCTCCTACATTCCTACCCTTAGCTTGATTAAATGGTTTCCAATATGTCTACGCCTTCAAGAACGGATGGAAAATTAATCACATTAAAGTAGGATTTAGTTCATGTATGGTGGAGTGTTAAAAATACCAAATAAATTTGAACGATAAAACGATTGCCAAGTTGTGTGTGTGTTTTTTTTTAATCTTCATAGTTGAAGAGGAATCAACATTTTGGTTGCTAATAATTTTACCATACATATAGAGTCATATCATTTTGACAAGTATTTTGTCCCTTTTATATGCGTTCTACGTTTATCAAAGAAAACTGGTGAGTGCATAGTTATGGACCAATGCTCATGGTATACTAGGATGAAGATTGTTAATTGATTTTATCATTTTCATAGTCGACTATGAATATTGTTAATTTATAGTACGATTATCATAAATTTGTGATATGGATCAAATTTCTTAAGTTCGAAAATTTTCTTAGTTTTTTCATTCATCTTAGTTGACTTAAAATGATTTTCTAGATTTCTTAATAGTTATGTTTATATCACAAGTGTTTAAATTATCGTTTTTAATTGTTCTTAAATTATGGTTCTTAATGGTCCATGATTAGCTATATTTGAATTTGATTCACTCTTTGAGTTGACTATGTTCAAAATAATAAGTTTTCCTTCACTTGAATATTATGTTTGGCTATGGCTCGACTATAGTATCACTATGATTGACCATGTTTCAATATTCAATGGCATTGTAACATGGTTATACCTCTTGTCATGTTCATCTTAGTTGACTATAGTGAAATTGTTATGTTTTCTAATGGTTATGTCACATTGCGACATTCATTGAGGCTTACATGAATGGTTACAATGCATTATGATATTCCTAAAGTAGTATGTTTGTTATTTTTATATTTGATTACGTTTGACCATTGAAATTTTAACCATGTTAGAGTATAATTGGGTTTGGTTAACTATAATCGACCCTGCTTGACTATGGCGAACCATGTTTGAGTATAATTGGGTTTGGTTAACCACGATTGACCCTGTTTGACTATGGTAAACCATGTTTGAGTATAATTGGGTTTGGTTAGACATGATTGACCCTTCTTGACTATGGCGAACCATGTTTGACTATCAATGAGAATAGTTGTTGATTTTTTTTATTATGGATGGAAATGGTTGAGTTTAAAATTGAGTTTGGTTGGCCATGGTTAACCATGGTTGGTTGTGGTTGATAATAGGTGATCATATTTGAGAGTGGTTGATTATGTTTCACTATGACATTAATTTTATCAACTTTATATGTTCCTTAATGGTAATGTCACATCATACCAGCTTCTAAGTTTGGTTTCATATCTTAAGAGGTATAAGTTTGGTTTCTACTTATATTCATGTCACATCACATGAATATAAGTAGAAAGATAAACAAAGGGATAGCTCATTGTCAATTAAAACATTCATTGCAGTTTTCAGCACCTTCTCATCCAAACCTTTGACCAGTTGGATGCCTTGTTCATACTCTTTCCATCTTACCTGCAATTGCTTCAAAAATCCTTCATGATAAGGAAATTATTCTAACCTTCTCCTAACAGATGTTTGACAATGATTGTAAGTTATGAGAAATTTTGTGCAGAATTCTGCACAAACACCTTTTGTTCTCCAGACTTACTTTACTAATTCATCTGTTGCTTTACTCCTGAATTCAATTAGTTCTTACTCCAGCTTCACCGCCTCTAAGTCCTTGATCGGTGCATCAGTCGAAGGTTCCTTGGTTGTTTCCAACCAAGTCAAGCATCCTCTTGGAATTTCCAGGATATCCTGGGTCCTCTCTAAAAAGTAAGAAGCTATAATCACAATTTCTTCCTGCCTTGTCTCCACTTGCTTAACTTTCAACATCTCCTCTGCCATCTAAAACTGCATCTGATGAATTTTACTTCTAAGTGCGAGACCATGCTTCTTCAATGGCTCAATATTTGTTTTATGTTCATTAGCTACTTTTAATGAAACTTCCATTGAATCTTTCTGGGTCTCCAATGCTACTACTTGAGTTTCATAATGCTTGGATTTCCCTTCAGCAGTAGTCTTTTGCATCTCTAGTTCTGCCACTTTATTTTCTAGACTTCCTTTCTCTTTACTGAATTCTTCAATTAATGATTTCAGACTATCTCATTATGCTTCTAAGATCTAATGTCTTTGCTGAAGTCTTTCAAACTCTGACAACGTGGCCTTGGATTCTCTTTCAATATTGCTTGCTGATAATACCAAAGCATCCTTGCCTGACTGTAAGGTTTGGCACTCTGCTTTGGACTCCTCAATCTCACTAATCATGTCTTCATACTTTCTCTTTAGACTTTGACTTTCATCTCTTTCCTTTTTCAGGGTTTCGTTCATATGAGTAGTCTTCTTCTGAGATTGCTCCAAATCCGTCATTATTTTATCAACATTGTCTTTAGTAGCTAGGGTTGTGGCTACACTAGCCCTTTCCATTAATCTCGGGTATTTATCAGTACCATGAACCACTGTCTTTTCATTCACCATGACTCCCTTCTTTCCTCCAGTGTTCACTTTCTTCTTCGTTCTCCTAACAATTCTCTTTTTTTCTTTGTCATAGAAAATAGTATTTAGATCAGGCACTTCATCTTCTTCCGTGTGAATAAAAGGAATCAATTCAATTCCTGATGTTGAAACTGGATTTCCTCCCGCTATGCTACTGGATGGAACAGAGGGTTCTACTAGATCATCATAAGGCTGAGTCTGCTCTTGATTTGCATAGTCCTGTTCCTCTTGTGCCTTCTGTCGTAACTCCTCGGATGCTTTTTCTACATGCTCCTTTTCTTTATCAACAGCTTCTAATATTAACTTCTCATTTTCTTTCTGCTTTCTCTGGATTTCTTCTTCTTCTTTTTGTTTCTCTCCTTCTTCAGTTATCTTCTCGGCCTCTTCCACTACTTTTCTTTTTTCTTCTTCTTCTGGTCTCAACCACTCTTCTGCTTCTTCGGATAATCTATGTGCCTCTTCTTGAATTTTCTTGGCAACCTCCTCTTCTTGCTTCTTCAATTGCTCAGTAGCATTTCCCTTTCCACCAACCGTATTTATACTTTTTAAACCTCCTTCCCAAAGCTATCATATTTCGAGCATTTTGGAAGAGTTTTTCATCTTTATCCCAAAAGTATGCATACTCGAAATGCACCCCTACTGTGGTACAATAATCAACAACCTTATTTTCAGAATCATTTCTATGGAAAATCATTTCACCAAAGTGAAAATATTCTATCTCCTTAACGAATTTCGTTGCATGTTTTACTTTGGAAAACTTGTAACTCCCTATAAAAAATGGGACTGGAGGATACACAACCTTCTTTTGCTCGATTAGGAAGTGACCCACTCCATCAATGTATAACTGCCTTACTACATCTTTCTGAATCACATAATCTGTAGCATACTTAGTCATAAGGGAAGGATCCCTTGACCCACCAAACATCCTCAAATACATTCCCTCCTCAGTCAAGTAATAGTGTCCATTATCTTGCACAACTGTTAAAGCTTCCTCAGACATGCAATTACACTCAACAAGGAAAATCAATGTGTACAACGACATGATAAAATATTCAGAAATATTCTTGTAGTGATTGTAATACTTGTGATCCCACAACAATTGGTATGCAACATATACAGGAGATCGGTGCTTATCCCATTGGAATTTCAGCACTGGGAATGGCTGTGTGCATAAAATACAATCAATCAAAAGTGAGCTCCTATAGAACTATGTTTTCTTCTGTGAGACTCCTCACAATGCTGCACTTATGTAGGCAGATAAACTGTTTGACACTATGTTTTCCCAATTGAAGATTGTACCTTGAGTAGCTACAAAAAATATTATTGGTACCCAACCTATTTTGAAATTCTTTCCATTGGCTCTCCTAAATATCTTGTTTAACATCAAGGATATCAACCTGTATGGAGTATGAAGGCTTGCTGTTTCATACTCTCCAAGAAGGCCTTGTACGAAAATTCTTACCTGGGATCATCATCCTTTTGACTGTTTCCACCACATCTAGATTGAAGTCTTTCAACCAGCCTTCAAACAAATAGCTCTGGGGTGTTGGAAAATTGTAGGCCATGGCTACATAGGCTGGGATATAGGCAGCATAACATTTCCCTTCAGTGTTATCCAATATCATCCTTATCACATCATCCCTGGGGAGAATCCATCCTATTACCTCTGAACAAGGAAAAATCTATGGTTGAGTAGCCACCTTCACGATTGTTGATCTTTCGATATTAGCATAAATAGGTAAATACTCGAATCTAGCCTCTGGGACACTCTGATTTGAGATCATTCGGTATATTTCTCCCCATTTATATTCAGGATCAATATGAGTGATGGCTTTGGTGTCTTCATAGATAACCTTGACTCAGGTTATTATTTCTACCTTCGGTTCTTCATTTGCTTCTTGTGTCTTCATTTTCTGCTTCCGAGGCATGTTGTTGTATGGATGATGGGCATGTGTTGATCATACAAATTAAATTTAGTCTATTACACATATAAATAGCAAACTATATACTGAAAGCATCAATGATGTTAACCAAAACATTACCAACTCATCAAAATGCATGTTAAACAGCTTTTGCTTCTACCCAAAACAAAATGTGCTTTCTGTATATGAAGTTAAAAACCACAAAGCTTTCAAGGCTAGTTTAGACAAAAAGTTACAAGAAAAAATTCCAGTGGTCAAACCCTAGGTTTTCACCACGACCTTACATCTACAGGTATTAATACTAACAGTGGAAAAACCCTAAAAAAACTAGACTGCAAACAGAAAATCCCTCCCCCAACATCCCATGAAAACCTAACCGCGCTTAACCAATGTCTATGTACTTTCCCTAAAATGGTGAAGAAGATGACGGAGTGGTGCAGACGACGAAATTCTCGTCTGCACCCTGCCCTCTTTCTTCCAACAAATGTCAAAGAACAAACCATGGCTGGAAGGTAAGGTAAAATGGTGCCTACAACTAAACAACCCAGGGTGAACCCCATATAAAAAAAATACCACCACATTTTTGAAATAACCCCCGTGGTATAAGCTAAATAACCTAACCCTATCAAGCCACGATAAAAAAAAATGCTAAGAAACGGGATTGGAGGAGAATCCTACCTAGAAGCTCTTGAGGATGAACTGGACGAGCGCGACCTTTGTCAGAAAACATGTCACTCAGACAAAGACAGTTCCTTGGCTTCAATTGGAAAACATCACGGTGAACAATGACCGTAAAACAACCTCAACAGGATTTTATAAGCTTATTCTCGGGTAAAATGAAATCGGCTGGGAAAACAAATGCATGGAAAAAGGCGTCGGAAACACACCTGTTATTAGACGCGAAGCATCGAATGGATTTTGAAGAACAGGCGGAAAATGCCGAAGCACTTAAAACAACCATTAGCAGACCAACCAACTAACAATGCATCAGCATTGGAAAAAGCTAAGGCAAGGCATCAGATCAAATTCAAACTCTGCATCTGCAACGTCAGCCAAAAAAACAACTAAGTTCTTGGATCATTCCAAAAGAAACAGCCAAAATGATGGGAAAGACATTAATGAAGCTTTCGTGGATATTGAAAAAACATAGAAGATGAGTGACCCGGTGCATTGAAACGGCTTAGGACTAAGATTCCAACACATCGGCAAAAATATTCCAATGCAATATATGAGGGGACATCCGATACATCGGAAATACTATGGAAATATCCTGATGGGAACGTCGTCTGGCTAGACCACTATGCACCCGATACATTGGAAAGACTATCAACTGTGCATCCAATACAAGAAATCAAATTTCAATTTTTTTAAACTTTTAAGGTCATGGGGCAAAACTTGGTGAGAAATTTAGACTTTCTAATCCTTCTAAAAAACTAAAAAGCTAAGAGGGCCCTAAATTTTTTTTTTGGGGGGGGGGGCATAACAGTTCCAGCTGCAACAAGTACATGACGTCGAGTAGTATTAACTATATTTTATGTTTACATTTATGTTATTGGAATGATATGATTATTATCATTATCTCTCTTTTAGAAAACTTATATGGTATTATTTTCAAAAAGAACATAATCATATGATTAGAAAAATACATAAAAAAAGTTAAATGGCAAGCACAATTTATGAGTTATCATTCAACTATGGAGCATCTTGTATGCTTAAAAACATTGTTGAGGAATACTGCAATAATAAAACCAATCTTATGTGTTTCTTTATTGACTTTAAAAAAAAATTTCACATACTATAAAGAACTAATCTTTGGAATATATTGGTAGAGCTAAAAGTCCCTTTTGAGGTGATAATTCTTACAATATGTTTGTACTAGAAGGTTATTTCCAAGTTAAGGAATGTTGATGGCTAGTTAGAATAAATTAATCGTAATATAGGAGTCAAGCAAGGTTCTCCTGCCCCCCTCACCCTTTTTGGTATATACATTGACAAGCTAGAGTGTTTTTTGGAATATGTCTATCACGTTGGCATGAGTTTGGATAGTAAAATCATCATCCTTTTTCTATAAGTTGATGATATTGTTCTTATGGTGAGGATTCTGTATGTTCTTGACAAGTAACAAAAAATTCTCCACGATTTTTTCTCTAGTATGGGATGAGTGGAAACAATAACAAAAAAAATGTTATGGTAATCAAATCCCAAAATATCACTTATTCCAATTTCATGTATGACAACAACAAATTCGACGAAGTGACTTTGTACAAATATCTCGAAATTCATCTTCATCACGACCTTAATTAACTATGGCATTGAGAAAATCATTTATGCAAGGTGAAAATATTATTATGGACATGGAAATAGTAGCAAATCAACTAACCTATTTGATAATAAAATCATCCTTGTTATCTTATATGGATGTGAAGTTTAACGGTGCAACATCACTAGATAGTCATGGAGTAAGATAAAGAAAGCCCAAAAGTGTTTTATAACATAGTCTCAAGATTAAAGGAAATATACCCTATCTTATTCTCCTCATATAAGTGTCAAATCTCTTCCCCATTAAGAGAATCACTATAACAAAGTGCCTAATGTACAAGAACACGATGAAAAACATGATAAATAAGAGAATTCTTAAGATATCTTAATACTCTAGTCAAATATACATAAAACTTAAGTGAGATTGGCATAAGGACATCAAGTCTTGGCTAAATCATTTGGAAGTCAAGGAAAAGGTCACTTTGTAGAATAGTTATAATATTAAAAGTATTAGATTATGTCTAGAAGTTGTGGTACAATAACGAATTGCAATTCAACTTATTCATGTCATAATGTGACATAATTTTATGTCCAATCCCTTTACCAAAGTCAACCATCTTTAATCATAGTAAACATGGTAATCCATAGTGAATTGTTGTCAACCATAGTGAACATGGTCAACCACAGTCAACTTGGTCAACCATAACCAACCTTAGTAATCCCTTATCAACTAAATTCAACCATGGTCAACCATAGTTTACCAAATCCAAATGATAATCAATCATGGTTCACCATGGTCAACCATAGTCAAACATAAACATTTACACATATGGTCAACTATATCCAGAAATTGTCTACATAACCATAGGTAAACAATGTCAACCATTGGAAATCATACTTAAACATGCTCAATAATTCTCAAACATATACAACAATAGTAAAACAAAGTCAATTCTACTCAATCATGATCAATAATGATCAAACATGATTAACCATATTCATCCATGGTCAAACAATAGTTAACCATTTTAAACCATTATTAGCAATGGTCAAACGCAATCATGAACCATCATCAAACATCTAGTCAACTATGGCCAACCATATTTAGCCATAGTCAATTATTTCCAAACCTTACCAATTATGATCAACCATAACCAACCTAAGCTAACTCATGTTCACCTTAAATCAACCATAGTTAACCATGTTAAGCCATTTCAAAATAATTGTCAACTAAACAATGAACAATGTTAAAACATGGTAGATTATAGTCATCCCTAATCAACCATTAACAACTTAGAGTACTATGTTCAACCATGAGAAAACCATGGTTATGTGAAGGGACAAACAAGGTAGAAAGACATACCAATAATTCTCGCAAAGTGCAAGTTTGATTGAGTCACTGCTTTCCACCAACTTCCAAAGCTCAACTTAGGAGGGGGGAATTGAAAATGGAATTTTCTTCTTCTAGATCCTTGTAATATCCTGAATTTTGGACCTAACACTTATAGGAATGAGCCTATTGATTATGATGTTATCTTGATGGTTTATTTTGATATACTGGGTCGAATACCCCACTGCATATGAACATGATGATTTGTTTTATATATTGGGATTAAGCCAATTGTTGATGATATATATATGATTTTTTTGTGTTGGGAATGGACCGTGAAGCACAAGATTGATGATATGTTTTGTGTTGAGTGAGGAGCTCTGGAACACATGAATAATTGATGTTTGTGTTGAGCGAGAAGCTCTGGAGCACATGAGTATTATATTTCTGTTGAGGATGAAGCTCTAGAACACATGAAAAGATAAATTGGAAATGTTGGGCATAAGCCCTCGAGCCTTCCATGTTGATGTTGAGCATAAGCTCTGGAACATCGAATCCTTGGCCATTATATCCCTAGGTGTATCGTATAAGTACATCCTAGCATTAGTGTTGAGCGAAGAGCGTTGGAATCGCACTAAGTTTGTAACTCCCTATTTTTAGCATTGAGTATGGGCTCTGGTAAGCTCTAGAAGTTACTTAAAAGAATTAATCATTCTTGAGTGAAAACAACTTGAGAAAAATATTGACCTCATCTGACTTATTTATAAGTGATTAAATGAAATTTTGAATTTCTGTATACTCATCAAATACTAAAGAACTACCATGTTATATGAGAGAATCCAACATGCAAGGATGTTTAGAGTTGCCTAGCCTAGTAGACCTAACCATCTACCTGGTGACCTTAATCAAGAAAGTGTCATAAGTCTAGGGATCATAATACATGATGCCCAAAGACAAATGTTAACAAATATTATATTATTATGTATTTTATACATGGTATGTATAAAGAATAAATATAGTTATAATATTAATAATATAAGAAAGAAGGAAAAGCTTCATCTATTATTATTTATTACTAAAAGATAATAAATATTATAATACCTACAAAGGTCTAAATAGGAACTCGTTGAAAGTTCCTAAGTTAATGTATTAAAAAATACCTAAATTAAATAAAAAGGGTTAAATCAAGAAATCAAGGATTCTTGATTTAACTTCCCCTTTGACTAAAAAGTATGTCTATAAAGTCCCAAGCCAAAGA
The DNA here is from genome assembly GCA_001517045.1 of Pseudotsuga menziesii. Taxonomy (NCBI): domain Eukaryota; kingdom Viridiplantae; phylum Streptophyta; class Pinopsida; order Pinales; family Pinaceae; genus Pseudotsuga; species Pseudotsuga menziesii. Next base: position 224,081 of record LPNX010738115.1, read on the forward strand.
GAGGCTTGGGGATCTCATTTATCTTTTTGGAGTCATTATTAGTCCTATTGATTCTCAAAAGAGTTCTTGGAGAACATTTTCCTCTAAAGAAAAACAAGAACTCATTTAGACCAGATATACCAGTTAGGGAAACCTTACCTTAGGATCTCTATGCTACTTTCATGTTGAAACCCGCTCGAGGGGATCCGGATTGAAACCAACAATGGTTCCAAGTCATGTTTCGGTGGAACATGGTAGTTCCCAAGTGATTCAGTCATCTAATACAGAGGTTAGATCTGCCTATGAATTGTTAATGTTGGTTAATTGAGTGTGCATTTTTTAGCCATTAAAGGAGCTTCAATCTTCAGGTATGAGGTTTTGGACTTCCTATTTCATTTTCTAGAATAAGTGCTAGCTATATTATGCGAGGATTTACATTACATGTTCTAACCCTAGGTGTTTTCGTTTTCCTTGTCAAATTCCTTTAAGGGTTTACATTTTAAATTATAAACCCTAGGCTGTAATTTAATTCATGTGCTAGATTTATCAAAGCCTTTTGTTCATTCAGTTTACTTATGTGATTTAATTCCTTTTTAAAAGTTTTATCAAGGGTTTTGCACTTTTAGTTTTACTACTGTATTATCTCTTACTGTTTAAACCTTGTTTTCCTACAAACTAGAAATTATATCAAATTAAATACATAGTTGTTCATTTGCCTATATAATCTACTGACATATTGCATATTGTCAGCAAAGTCATGTTATAAATAACTAGAACCTAACAAATATATATCTATATATATATATATATATATATTATCAAGTACAAACATAGGATATAATTCTAAACTATTAACACTATAAATTACATCTAAGAATATAACCATAATCTTCAATTACTAAAATTAAGATAAGAACCAGCCAAGACCTCTCAAGGTATGCATAATAAACTCATGCTATTAACCAAGATAAACATTATAATGCTTCTGAAATGAAACATTATCATAAAATATTTAACAGTCCATGTATCGAGACCATATAAATGGTCCACGATTTCTAAACATCTAAGCTAGATACATATACAAAGCATAAGCAATAATATTATTATCATCATCCTAAAACCACCGCATAAATAATAAACCAAACCATCTAAAATTTATAATTTACATAATCAAAATCGTATGCCATAAATTACAAGGCCCAACATAATAAAACCACAATATTATTACATACACAGTAATCAATTAAAAAACATGTATTTGTACCAAGGTCACAGGATTGAATCCTTTGGACACTCAAATGCCCAAATCGCACCCATATTTATAAACTCCCATCTTAGACAACAACCCAGGATTGATTCCTGTAGAGTCTCGTTACCTACAAAGCCACGCTATACACAATTTATATGCGGGCTGTAAATAAGACCCATTGTATTTCTTATATGTTGTAATCCATGGCCTCGACCCTATGCAAAATCAACAGTCAACCATAATAATTATGCAATGTTTAAAACCCTGTCAACAAAACAACCTACAACAACGATTGCCAACAAAGGGTTTATACCGACAGTCTGTAATACATTTCATTTACGCATTATAAAAACAAACTGTAAACTCTAAATCTATTTCACTATCGTAGCTACAATGGTGAGTGCCAACACCATTCACGGCGTGGCCCCAATGCCATCCACACTGGCTGCTAGTCATTCCTTTAACCAATACAACCAATGAAGGTGAATTCCACATAAATCACAAGCATAATAACTATGGAAATAAATCCAGTAATTGTATATTGTGATCAACGCATCATAAAATATAAACACAATCTCTATAAAACCAATGCTTACAATGAATGCAAAATACACATAGTACAGGAATAATAACCATTAAAATATAACACATCATATATTCACAAACTCATTCGTTATAATCCTTTAATAGTTTACACAGTAGGTTGCTTATGACCTTGCACCATTGCAAGAAATGGTGCTTCCCATGGCCAGTTTAAATAACCAAAACATTAAATACCAAAATGCACAGAGCCTATCAAGGTATTTACCTAGGCCTCTGTCAAGTACACCAAGGGCTATTACTAAACTCCTATACATTTAATTAATTCAGGACTGAAGGCGAAATTGAAAACCCAAACAATTAAAACCCCCAATTCCTATAGCATTCCAACGCAGAGTTCCTCTAAGTTACAGGTCAAACCCCCGAAACCCAAATGCATCCATCAAACACCAGAATCAATAAACCCAACCCACGAAAAGAGGCAACTCAGTCACAGCCACAATACCATAAGAGGAAACGAGTAAAGACTTGCATAGTACGCTTACCAAGGGAGTATGGCATTTCCATGGCCTTGCCCATGAACCACGAATCACTCATTTACTTGCCCCTCTGAAACCTATCAACAGAACGAAAGCACGATGAGAAGTAGGATATGGTAATACAAGCTACAACAAGAAATTAAGTAAAAAACTAGAAAACGATGTAGGTGAGTATCCTATTATATTAATTCATTTATGCTTTACATGACCCAAATCAAATTAGTTGAATCTGCTAAAATTACTTAACATTTGCAAATGGGAGGCAGTGAAGGATGATAAGATCTTGTACCTTCCTATCCCTAGCCTGAGTAAAGGATTTCCAATCCATTTACGCCTTCGAGAACGAATAGATGATGAATCACATTAAAATAGGTTTTCGTTCATGCAGTGTGGCCTATTAAAAAATACTAAATACATTTGAGCCATAAAACTGTTGGTGGTTAGTTTATTGCTAATATTGATGGATAAGATTTTTTAACATTTTCGTATTCTATTACGATGAACTTTACTAATTTATTTGATCATTTTCATAGTCTATAATGAATATTGTTAATTTACATTATGACCATCCTAAATTAAACTAAATTGAGATGGATTTCTTTTCTCAAGTTTTTGTATTCGTTCTAGTTGACTTATTATGATTTTCTATATTTTTAAATAGATATGTTGCATTATAATATTTATGAAGGATTATGTCACAAATGTATTTCAATTATAGTTTTGGAAATTGTTAGTTATGATCAATTATTTGGATTATCCATGATTGTTTGAATTTGATTTACTAGTTCAAAGTAATAAGTTTTTATTGACTTGAACATTATGTTTGAATATGGTTTAATTATAGTGTCATTATGCTTGATCATGTTTGAACAATATTCAATGGCATGGTAACATGGTTATATATGTTCATTTTAGTTGATTTTAATTGCTTTGTTTTGTGATGGTTATGTTACATTGTGACATTAATTAAAGATTACATGAATGGCTACAATGCATTATGGTTTTTTTGAAGGGTATGTTGGTTTTGGTGATATTCGAGCATGTTTAACCATGTTTGAGTATAATTTGGCTTGGTTGACCATGAATGAACTACTTGTCTATGGTGAAATGTGTTTGACTATCGATAATACTAGTTGTTAATTTTTTACTATGGATGGAAATGGTTGAATTTGATTGATTTTGGTTGGCCATGGTTAACCATGGTTGGATGTTATTGATCATGGGTGCACATGTTTGAGAGTGGTTGATTTGTTTCACTATGGCATTGAGTTATGCCAACTTTCTATTTTCCTTAATGGTTATGTCACATTACAGCAAAGAGTTATGTTGCATTGGGACATTCGTAAGGGTCATCTTATGACATTCATATTCATCAAGATTTATGTCAAATTTTGACATATCATAATGGTTTTTTTTGGGAAAACACCTTTTGAACAACTATACATACAAGAAAATTTTAGAAGAGATAAATATTCCATGAAGAGGGGTGGTGTCTAAAGCCACCATTTACAACACTTAATCATATGGAATTACGATTAGATCATCATAACACATTATTCAACTTCCATAGCAACATAAGTCGATAGATATCAATACAACCCATAGGGTCATCCTTTTGTAGTCTCCAAATCTAACAAACTTCCTTGAGGTGAGGATGATCTGATCTGCAAATAAAGATAATCGGTTCTAGTTGTTTCCAAGAAATTCACAATGTCGTATTGATTAGTCGAATCAACCACTGCCTCATTGACAAGAACCCATCTAGACAATAAGTACCATTCTTCTCTTCTCACATTTAACCTATAGCACCAACAACCTTAATTGTAAGATCAAGTTATTAATTAGCATGAAAGCTATAACTTAATGTTTTCAAAAACCCAACATGTGTTAGTATGTCTAATTTAGTTCAATAATTTTTATGGGAGGAGCTCTAAACAAAACCTCATTTATACATTTTTATACATGTACTTAATATATGTAGACGGAAGGCACCGAAGGATGATAATATACCTTCCTACCCTTCGCTTGACTAAATGGTTTCCAATCTGTCTACGCCTTCAAGAACAGATGGAAAATTAATCGCATTAAAGTAGGATTTAATTCATGTATGGTGGAGTGTTAAAAATACCAAATAAATTTGAACGATAAAACGATTGCCAAGTTGTGTGGGTGAAGAGGAATCAACATTTTGGTTCCTAATAATTTTACGATACATATAGAGTCATATCATTTTGACAAGTATTTTGTCCCTTTTATATGCATGTTGCATTTATCAAAGAAAAGCGGTGAGTGTATAGTTTATGGACCAATACTCATGGTATACTAGGATGAAGATTGTTCATTGATTTTATCATTTTCATAGTTGACTATGAATATTGTTAATTTATAGTACGATTATCATAAATTTGTGATATGGATTAAATTTCTTAAGTTTGAATTTTTTTTTAGTTTTCGCATTAATCTTAGTTGACTTAAAATGATTTTCTAGATTTCTTAATAGTTATGTTTATATTACAAGTATTTATATTATGGTTTTCAATTGTTCTTAAATTATGGTTCTTAATGGTCCATGATTAGCTATATTTGAATTTGATTCAATCTTTGAGTTGACTATGCTCAAAATAATAAGTTTTCCTTCACTTGAATATTATGTTTGACTATGGCTCGACTATAGTATCACTATGATTGACCATGTTTCAATATTCAATGGCATTGTAACATGGTTATATCTCTTGTCATGTTCATCTTAGTTGACTATAGTGAACTTGTTATGTTTTCTGATGGTTATGTCACATTGCGACATTCATTGAGGATTACATGAATGGTTACAATGCATTTTTATATTCCTCAAGTAGTATGTTGGTTCTTGTGATATTTGATTACATTTGACCATTGAAATTTTAACCATGTTAGAGTATAATTGGGTTTGGTTAACTATGATCGACCCTGCTTGACTATGGCGAACCATGTTTGAGTATAATTGGGTTTGGTTAACAACGATTGACCCGGTTTGACTATGGTGAACCATGTTTGAGTATAATTGGGTTTGGTTAGCCATGATTGATCCTTCTTGACTATGGCGAACCATGTTTGACTATCAATGAGAATAGTTGTTGATTTTTTACTATGGATGGAAATGGTTGAGTTTGATTGAGTTTGGTTGGCCATGGTTAACCATGGTTAGCTATGGTTGATAATAGGTGATCATATTTGAGAGTGGTTGATTATGTTTCACTATGACATTAAGTTTTATCAACTTTATATGTTCCTTAATGGTAATGTGACATCACACTAGAGGGTTATGTTGAATTGCAACATTCGTGAAGGGTCATCTTATGACATTCATCATGGTTGATTTATGTAAAATTATGACATGTCATAAGGGTTTGTTGGGAAAACACCTTTTAAACAATTAAATAGCAAATAAAATTATAGAATGGATAAATATTCCATGAAGAGGGGTGGATTCTAAAGACATCGGTTATAGCACATAAGCACAACACATTATAATAAAAACATCACAATGCATTATTCAAGTCTCATAGAAACATAAGTCGATAGATCTCAATATAGCCCATAGGGTCATTCTTTTACAATCTCTGGATTTAACAAACTCCCTTGAAGGGAGGATGACTTGGCCTACAAAAAAGGGTCTTCGATTCTAACTATTTATAGTAAATCCATAATGTCCCATTAATTGGTTGGATGCTTTAGTCAAACTAACCACTGCTTCTTCGATTGTTTAGTTGAGCGTCGATGCAACTACTTTGTAGTTAATTGTTTACTTTCACCTGACCATCTCTAGAAGATATAGGGGTGTGATGAACCTTCGTAGACTTTGGTTCCCACACCCACCCATCAACATAACACTTTAGAGATACAGGAGGTGGAATTATGTTCATTGAACACCACCTATAACTATAGCTACATGAAGCCCAAGCATAGCCCAAAGTTCCAAAAAAATACCTTTTGGTAGATTCTTCGTAAATATATCAATAATATGATTATTTGACTTGCAAAAAAAATTGTTACGATATTATCATGTATAAACTATCACAAGTAGTTGACATAAAGTTTAACATGCTTCATTTTTTTATGTGCAATAGGATTATAAACACCAAAAAATTTGCATTGATTATCATAATGGATAATAGTTGAGGTCACGATAGGAAACCAAGCACTTCCAAAAATTGATGAACACAAAGCTCCTTTGTAACTACATTGAAATTTTAACGATATTCTTCTTCTGTAGTCAAAATAGAGACTATATTTTATTTCTTACATGGCCAAACCAATGGTCCAAAAATAAGATGAAATACATATCTAAAAGTGGATTTATGGTTGTCAATGTCACCTCCCAAACTGGAATTAGTAAACCTATCCAGTGGTTCTGAACTATAAAAATATTTGATACCATATTTATAAGTTCCCTTGTTGACAGGGGATCGGGTGTGCATAATGTGACATAGGAGAAAGCGACAAGTATCAAAGTGCGTTGCATAAGAGGGATTTGTCGACAAGTGTGGTCGGCTTGGTCGGAAGCAGTTAGGGTTTGATCTAAGTTAGTTAGGAAATTAGTATATGTGGACATTTTTCTAAAGGATAAGGCCTATAAATAGAGTTAGAAATATAGTGATAAATCATCTAAGATTGAATCTTTTGGATATCATTTGTCATTGTTTTGCGAACTGTTTTGTAATATGGGTTTTGGTCTGAGGCTGTCGACTAAGGGATGTGTTTTGGAGACTTATTTTGACCTATGGAAGTGTAATGTCCCTTTTTGTAAATTTTGGAGAAGTGCACAAATTGGGAAAAGTTCGAGCTCAACTAGTCATGACTCTAGAGGGTTCCAACTTTCACCAAATGGTCTTGAATTTGAAAGGAAATGGTATGGTGAGTATTAAAAAATACAAAGGTGGTTTATGGATAATTTTTATCAGACTTTATACCTATACAACCTTGTTTTGGGATGATGACAGAAAGGACAAAAATTACTAGGAAGTTGTGATGAAATCCCCCCTAGGGTGTAGGCCAACTAGGCTTCTCAACTCATGTAGAATAATCCCAGATTCATAAGCAGAGTATGGGGAATTATATAAGACCTCATGGACTGTCATTACACATGGTTATTAGTTCTGCAAACTATTTATAGATTTTCACATTTGTTTGATAACTTTCAGTGAAATTTCTTATGGGGAAATTGCATAACTAGCTTGATTTTGACATATGAAAGGTAGAGTTAATGGATCAGATCAGGATGTGACATATAGAGACCATATAATGAATAAAAAATTATTCCTGAAAAGTATTGAAAACCATATAAATACCCTCATACAAGTATTGTATACAACTCATTCAGTATGGGAGTCAAATACTTGAAAACTAGTGAATTAGTAGCATGAAATTGCAAGAGTTTCACGTATGGATTTATTTGATTTCGACCCATAGAGAACAGGGACAGGAAATTATAGAGTAACACATCATGTATGGCTTTAAAAAAATCATCAAAATCAAAGAACATAACTCATACAAATATGATACATGACTCCTTCAAGATTGAAGCCAAAGTCATGGAAACCAATGACTCAATGGCATGGGAATGAAAACTTTTCACACATGATTTTAATGGATTTCGAACCACAGAGCATAAGGACATGAAATTAAAGAGTAATACATCATATATGGCTTTCCCAACATCATACAAATCATTTAATAACCCTCATACAAATCTGGTGCAAAACTATCTCAATATTGAAGCCAAAATCCATGAAGACTAGTGATACTAGGGCATGAGTATGCAACATTTTCATATATGTATATTTGATATTATGACTTATAAAGCATGTGGAAATAATATTACAGAGCCATACATCATATATTTCTTCCCCTTCATCATAAAACTCATATAAATGTCCTCATACAAATATGATATAAAGCTACTTCAATATTGAAGCCAAATCCATGAAAACTAGTTATTCAAGAACATGGGAAAGTGAGCCTTTCATACATGTATTTATGATATTTTGACTTATAGAGCATATTTAAATTATATTACAAATCCATAAATCATACATCAGATCTTGGGAATCAACTATACTTAGCAAATCACAAGCACCACTCCAACAAGTGCGCCATCAACATGAGATTGTGGGGGAATGGAGAAGAAGGAATGAGAGAATGGGGAGATAGATGAGAATTTGAATGTATGGAACTTCAACCTAAAAATAAAACTCTTTTATTAATTTCCCATGATATTTCTGAATGGACTCTCCATCAAACAACTTGGAAAGGAATCATACTCCCTCGAAATTGGTTCACAAGCAGGGAGAGTGAACACTCACTGTGCAATGGAAAAGAAAAATCTCTCCAAAATGATAAAGGCCAATTAACAAATTATCCTTCCTCATGAAATAATTTTATTAACTTCATGAGGCCTCCTAAGGTCTAATTTCCCTCCATGATATTACTCCAACTCATCTTAGTGGTTTAGTAACTATCATGACAATTGCTTCATGCTCCAATTCTTTCCCCAATTTGACCTCTTGGTGGCTATTTTTAGCCATGTCATGTTAGATTTTTCATATGACAGTAATTAGGTCTGAATTTGTCATACTTGTCATAGAATCTTCCATCATTTGTTGTCATAGAGTGCATAGAATCTCCTTCCAAGTGGCACACCTTGTCTTCTAGTCCCTTCCTCTTCCATGGGAGTTACCCTCCTTTGCCAATTCAAATTCCTTGGATCATTAGATTATATTTGAGACCACATAACCACCAAATAATGTTACATTACCCATGTGTTCGAATTTGGATGAATATCATGCCAAATGTGTGGGGAATCTAGTCACCCAAAGGCTCCACAAGCTTCCAAGTGTCTTCATGAACCCATGCCACCTTATTTTCTTAGCATTTATCATTTATGTGACCCATTTAAATGTGAATATGGTAAAATAAAGCTATTTTGGGTCCCATAGCCCCTTATTACAAAAATTATGTCTTCATCTCAACCTAGGGAACTAGTAGGTTATTGAAACATTATTTGCAAATAGTCTTATTTGGAAATTATGTAATTGGGGACAGGACAGGAAGTTAATATGATATGAATGTTGCTAGAAACTCTCTATTGTCTTTGTCTATGATGTGATATATGATGTTTTCAAATATTGTGATTCATGTCTCTACTATTAATTAATGTGATCTGAGTGAAATAATCTATATGGTTAATATGTTGTGATATAATCTCTTAATGTCTGACAAAATTTCCTTCTTATCTGAATGATGTGAAGTATTTGTAAGGTGAATGTATTCTTATATATCGACCTCTTTTCTGAATGATGAAATGTTACGATACTGGATCTTTTGTGAATGATGGTAATTAGTTTGGATAAATGATGAAGTAAAATGCCCTTCCTAGATCTCTAAGTCATATTGCGACAAAGGGAGACTAAGTGCGCAAGTCCTCCTCCCTTCTATGGAAATGTGGTTCCTACAGTCCTCCCTCAAAAATATTAGGTGAGACTGCATCTTCTTCGTAGGTGTTTTTGGATAGGGTAAAACTTGTCTGGTCCAGTGTTTAGGGAGATTGTGTCAAAGGGTGTCATCAATGTGTGAACCCCTATTGACTGAAGTGATTCAACATATGGTTTCATTGCCTAGAACATAGTGTAAGGAAGAGGAGGACATGTTGTGGCACCCAACGAAATCGAAGATCTAGGACTGGTTCAATCAGAAGGCCCAAGAGTTCATTGCAGAAGAAAACTAGAGATATAGACTGACAATAGAAGAGTGGTCGAGAATAAATATCTGCTCTGATATCTATGGATATTTCTTCGTTGAGTTCCTGATTATCTTGTACAAGTGGTTGTCACAACTTACTTTCCAGAAAAGGAATTTCAAGGGGGACAAACCTACTTACTGGACCCCCGAGCTGATTCAGAGGCTAAAAAGAGTAATGAACTCCGACGATTAAAGCCCTAGTGTGCGGAGGTCATGGGTACTGCAAAGATGAAGGTTTGATGGAACGATATGGGGTATATGGATGGGAGTCACGGCGAGAGTGTGAGGGAAGTCGAGGAAGCATGTGGTCTTCTACGAAGTAGGGTGAGGTTATGGAATGAGAAGAGGTAGAGGATTGAGGAGAGTCTTGGTGTGACCGAAATAAGAAACTATGAGAGAACATCACAAGGGACTAAGTGACCCTACATCGATGAAGGAGATTACCAGGATACATCTAGGTCCTAGAAAGGACCAACCCAAATAAACAACATACCTACACCTCTATGCATTGCACCACATTCAGGAAGAAACACCAAATCATCACAAGACTTCCCGGTGTGGCACCACTGAAGTAATAGCAGAGGATCAATGAATACATGAAGAAGGCCTAGAATGGCGGGTGGGACGTAAAACTACCATTGTTCCATGAAAAAAGGACCAGAGATCCTGAGTAGTATTGGTTTCTTGGCGAAGCAGTATGGACTATGAAGCAAGTCCAAGATGAAGACATTAAGAAGGGACAACTTGCGACAAATTTTTGACGTCGCGCATTGGATTGGTACATGAAGTTTGTACAAGTGTCGACATGGCATCAACAGAAGACACTAGCACAGATTAGAACTAGATTATTTGAAGAATTTCAGAAACCCAAATCTGAGTCATAGTACATTACTAAATTGAAGGAAATTAAACAATATCCGAATGCGTTGGTATGGGACTTCGATCAACGATTCAAAACACCGATGGGTAAAGTTAGTTTTAGAATGAGCGATGTACAAAAAAATGAATGTTTCATAGCAGCATTGGTGCCACACATCCAGATGCCATTAATCAACATAAGATTGCAACACAAACTGAGGATTTGGAAATTGCGATGAAGCTGTAGGCTTCACCAGTTGGTGAAATGGGGGTTGGAATGAATCATATCCAATCACAATTGCCAAATATGATGATTCAATTACAAGATATCAAGAAGGGAAAATACATATGCGAAGAATTATGGTGTACTCAATGTCGCATAGAAGGACATCATAACGATCAATGTCCAGAATTCCATGAATACTTACAGTCCTGATGCTCCTAATCCATTGAGTCAAGGTGGTTTTCCATGGTGTCAGATCTATCAAACTGGAGGAAATTGACATGAGGAATGCGTATACATCCAAAAGGTTGTGTCAAAGCCGACGAATCTATTTTTCAATTTCTGTCAATCAATCGGTCAAGAAGAGAAGGATTGGAGAGCATATGAATTTCTCCAAGAAAAGACAATGGATATGTACTTCATGAAAGGAGAAGAGCACCGAGAGACAGAGAGGTCGTAACCGCAACACCACCACATTTCACACAACAACAACCATAGTTTGCTCCACCACAGCCGCAGTATGATTAGATGTAGTATAATCCGTAACAACAGTAGTATACTCATCCATAGTATACCCAACCACAGTATATTCAACCACACTGTGAATCAGAAACAATGGTTTAATCAACCGCAATACCAACCACAAGGAGGATTATGAGGAGGTCGGAATGGAGGTTTCGATCAAGGAGGAGATATGGGACGAGGTCACAGACCTGTGCAATGCTATAATTGTGTAGTATTGGGACATTATCAGCAAGATTTCCCAAACCTTCAGTCGCAATGTACTTATTGTACCACTGTAGATCATACTATTGAATATTGTCTGCAGCTGATCACAAAGTGGTAAGCAAAGAATGTCCCACCACCATAGAACCAGGAAGCAGAATATGAACCAAAATGTGAACCATAATGTGAAGCAGGCTATGAAGCAACCTTAAAATCAGAATCAAGGACCAACCGTAAGGAAAATTTCGGCAGAACCTGGGGCTCAACCTGCAGATGTTGGAGTTATAACTCAAGGAGGTGCATGAATGGGAGATGATGGTCCACTCCCACAGATTCGATTAGTGGCTTGAAATAAGGTACAGTTTGATTTCAACGCTGAGAAATAAATGTTCTTCGATGTGAGAGACATCATAAAAAGGGATACGGGTAAGTTGCATATTTATGAAATACCACTTTATTTTGCTTCCACACTCATAGTAGGACCATCGTGAAAGGTTGAAACATTGCAAAGTTTCTTAGAAATTTGAATGTGATTATAAAATGATCCTGATGCACTAGCTAAAATACCAAGTTTTCTATACCGATAAGAGAAAGGGAAACAATAATACACTGTGAAATCTTTACATAAAAAGAAAACCAATAGGGAAATGAGAATGAGTGTCCAAATCGGTGACTATGATGTGGACTCAGTCATATTGGATATAGGATCAGATTTCAATATATTGACAATGAAAATGTGGGAAAGGATGGGGAAACCACAGTTTTGTTTGGTCCCCTATGCGACTGCGATTGGAAAATTAGGCCACATTGTCATCGATCGGACGAGTACCACACTTACTTGTCGAAGTAGAAGGACTGAAGAATTATGTAGACTTTCATGTTATTGAAATCATTGATGAGAGTATCTCATATCACACACTATTGGGGATTGGCTAGGCTAATGACAATGTTATGGTTATCAACTTCAAGAAGAGATCGGTGACTTTTGAGAATCGCGACATGTGGATCATTGCCCCATTGGATCCGAGTGAAGGAAGAAGATATGTCCAACCAGTAAAGGAGGAAGTAGTGGGAAAATGGGATCACACATATAATTTCTCAGAGGATTACATCCATCCTACCGTAGGTGGGGAGATTGGATGGAAAACTAATAGATATGCATCATCAAATTCTGATGATGCACTAGAGAATTGGGAGAATTGGCTTCATGAAGTCTCGATCTGGAAATGTGGGAGAATCACTCAGTTGCTGTGTTGGGTCACAACGGAGGTTATCGAGATACCAACATATGAAGGGATACCCAACCTAACTGAGTTTATCAATGAGTTTAAATACAAGGTATCAGAACCTCAGTGACTGTTGGCATTGGAGGAAGCACTAAAGGCCAATCCAACAAGACGGTGGGTGTTGCATAAGAACTTGATCAGTGGTTGGATGATATGTCGCAAACTAGTGGAAGTTCTATTTAGGGTAGAAGATAATTATCGGGGAGAAATGTATGATGGAATGAATGATCCCATTGATCATTTGGTCACATTTCAGACTACATGGCTATCAAGACCGAAGAATGAATGGGTACATTCTTTTGTCCATACGCTGGATGAGATGTCGCGACAATGGTACGTATCAGCAGAACTTTGAAGGGAGATTACAATATAGGAAGACTTGATTGTTTACTTCAAACACACATTCAACTTTGCAGATACTGATCTGGTAATACATAGCACACTTCAGCATGCCTGCAATGTCGTCTCGAAAATACTTCCAGTGGAATTTCCTGCAGAATCGCATGAGACATTGGTAATGAAGTTGATGACAGAATGTTACAATGTGACACAAGAACCTGACAACAGAGATGATCCAAGGAATATTAATATCTCTGATTCATAAGGGAATTGGGATATTGCAGCATTAGAGGTACTGACTAACAAAGTTCAACAACCTCTTAAGATATGAAAGTTCAAAATTGGGATGACAGAGGACTCGAAGTTCACCAGTGTGGGAGATTATTGGGACGAAGCCACTATGGCGAAGATCACCGATTTGCTGCATGACTTTTAGGATTTATTTTTGACTAAATTTGTTGAGATGAAAGGGATTTTAAGAGACCTGGGAGAAATTAAAATCCTGCTAAATCCATATGCGAATCCAATAAAGAAACGTATTTATCAGTTGAATCTGGGATACAAGGAACGAGTCAAAGTTGAGCTCGATAGGATGCTGGATGTTGGAATTATCGAGCCTATGGAAGAATCGGAATGGATCAATCCAATAGTGGTTCAAGACAAGAAGACAAGTGAAATATGGATCTTTTTCGGCCTCTAGAAGCTAAATGATGCATGTCTTTATGATCCGTTCCCAACACCTTTTACTACAAAGTACTGGAATGATTCGAAGGAAAAGAGATCTATTCGTTCACAGATGGATTTTTAGGTTACCATTAGATAAAGATTGGAAAGGAATATCAACTCAATACTAATTTTGTAATGGAGTAGGTATGTTTCCGGTACAGAGTGGTGTCGTTTGGCCTCAAGAACACACCGTAGAACTTCTCAAGGATAGTAGTCATCGTGTTTAAGGATTTCATTAAAAAAATATTGGTTGTGTATATGGACGATTGGACTGTCTATGGGTTGGTAAAAGATCATATTGCAAACCTACAACTGATGTGGGAGAGATGTCGAAAACATTAGATCATGCTAAATCTATGGAAGTGTATATTTTGTGTGTCGTTTGGAATTTTGTTGGGCCACATTGTCTGCAAGGAAGGAATGATGGTGAATCCTTCTAAGATCAAGATAATTGTGAATCTTCCTCCACCAACAATGGTAAAACAACTTAGGTTGATGTTGTGCCACACAGGGTATTATCAGAAGTTCATAAGGGGATACACAATGATCACAAAAACCAATGGAGAAGTTGTTAAAGAAGGATGTCGAATTTGAATGGAGCCACGAGTGTCAAGGGATTCTAAACACTTCTAAAAAGAAGATGGTCACAATGCCAATATTAGTTTTTTGAGACTTGAAGAAGGAATTTCACATCCATGTTGATGCATCATCAGTCGTATTAGGTGTAGTCTTGGCGCAGCTAGGTGAAGGAGCGATTGACCACCCAATCACCTTCGCAAGTTAGAATTAGCCGTCTACGAAAAGGAACTACACAACGAAATAACAAGAAGGATTGTCCATGGTATACGCGTTGCAGAAATTTTGCCACTATCTATTGGGAGGACACTTCAATATGTTCACTGATTACTCTGTGTTAAAATACCTAGTCAAGAAGCCTATGTTTAGGGGGAATATCTATCGATGGTTTCTACTCTTCCAAGAATGTGATTTCGAGATCATTGTGAAGCTAGGTTGATTGAATGATAGACCTGATCATTTGTCAAGGATTGAGATAGATGAAGAACCAAGTAGCATCGAGGATGGCTTACCTGATGTGAAGTTGTTTAAAGTCAGAATGGTCGGTGACCATTATGAAATAATTATCCAATTCTTATCGACAGGGAATGCACCGAATGATTTCACCACGAGTGAGAAGAAGCAATTGGTTGTTCAAGCTGCATATTTTCATTTGATTGCAGGACAATTTTACAAGATGGGGTTGGATGATATTTTACGCTGATATGTCCTACCACGTGAGAAGGAGAAAATATTGGCCGAGGTGCATGATGGAGTCACGGGAGGAAATTATGGAGATCGCAAAACCTATAAGAAGATACTCCAAGCTAGGTTATTGTGGCTGATGATGCACAATGATGCCACAGAATATGAAAAAATTTGCGACGTCTGTCAAAGGACGGGGAAGCCATCACAATGAGATGAGATGATGCTAGTACCTCAAGCGATGTTGTAGCCATTTGATAAGTGGGAAGTGGATTTTTTAGGACCCATTAATCCACAAGGAAAAAGGATGGGTGGATGATAAATTATCACTGAGACAACCTATTTGACTAGGTGGGTGGAAGCAACACTAGTGACAAATTGTACCACTGCAACTGTAGCGAGGTTCCTATTCGATAATGTCATTACACGGTTTAGTTGTCTAAAGATATTGATGAGTGACAAAGGGAGTCACTTTATCAATCGCACCATTAGCGCAATGACGGAGGAACTCAAGATTCAGCAAAAAAGGAGCACTCATATCACCAACAAGCGAATGGAACGGTCGAGGCATTCAACAAGGTGTTGGAACATGTGCTAACAAAGGTATGTAATGCAAACTACAATGACTGCTATATGAAAATTCCTGCGATATTATGGGCATACCGCACTACATGTAAATTGTTGAAGGGGAAAAAACCATTGTTCCCATATTGTGCATAGCAGCAACGACATGCATGAATGATGAAGGAGCACTTGAGGAAGGCTTGACACAATTGTTGTAGCTAGAGGAATATCGATTCATCATTGATTTTCATCAACATGTAGAAAAGGATCGATAGAAGGCATGGTACAACCTCCATGTCAAATGAAAGTACTTCCAACAAAGATATATGGTGCTACTCTATGAAATCAAGTTTGTGAAGCATCTGGGTAAGTTACAAATGCATTGTTTAGGACCTTATGTAATTCATTTCATCACTGACGGAGGTGCGGTGCAGTTACAATAGTTATATGGGACGTTTCTACCGAAGTTAGTGAATGGAAACCAAATAAAACCCTATTGGGATAGCTAGGTGTGGCACCATGTCTGAAAATCCGTGTAGTAAAAAAAAAGAAAAAAAGAAAACAAGAATGATGTAGATACAGTGAGGAGTACTCAATTGCAACAACAAGGGTCACAAGGAAGGAACAGATGCACAAGTCTCAATGAAAGGGGAGCTTGGAGATACCCAATGAGGTGCGATAGAGTCAAATAAGGAAAGAAATGATGTAGTTAAACCCAACGGGCGACAGCGTAACTGGACGAGACGCACATTCATGAGGAATTGGACCATTGGATATGTAGAATCGATGACGAATTTGGTCGATCGACGATGGATTCGGGTATGATGTAAGATAATTCGCACACGTGGTCTCAAGGATATAAGAATCATCAGGAGGGGCTTTGGATGAACCATTGTGACCATTGAGTAGGAAAGTGAAATAAAAGGCCATTAACAGAGAACCATATAGAGTGAGAGGTTGATAGATTAACAACAAATGGAATAGATCATTTCAAGCGGTATCACACAAGAGTCATCAATAGTGAGTGTGTCAATTGTGGAGGAGAGAGTAGGTCTCCAAGATATTTTACCTAGAATTGAAAAGAAGAAGAGGGGCAAAAACCTCCCACAGTATCCACCACAAAATATTAGGTCCACACGCAGTGCCACCAGGGCCGCAGAAGTTGAGGCAAAGGCTGGGAAATCGACGACAAGCGGAGAGGACTCCACAACACGAAAGGGGGTGATTGTTGATGATATTCCCAGGTATGTACCACCAATAAAGGTAGGAAAACTGTCAATTAAGCTTTCAAAGAACCAACAGTACCCCATCAAGATGTCTGCCACACCGAAAGGGGTGCATGTCCCCATGAATATTGTGCCTCATTTGATGAATATGACCTACAACGACCACAACATTCTAGCATATCCATAATGCATACGAGAACCCTACGAAAAGTAGGCGCATGGTGATGGAGGTATTATTGTTTGAGTACCACAACAGTGGGATTTGGGGTTGATAAATGAGGGTTGTTGGGTATCACCCACATGCCACATTTTGTCTAATCAGCGGAATCAAATGCACATGTAAAGAAACTGTTGTCTTGTTTTCATGGCAAGTACCTTTAGCCCAACACAAAGGTACCTGTTAAAATTGAATTGATATTTGTAATGTTCTAAATATGGTGTATATACCTGAACACTTTAATTATGTAATTTTTCTTAAATAATTCTGAAAGTTAAGGGGTTCACACAGAGCCTTCTCAGATTGGCAAAAACAAGGGTTTCTTCTCGGTGATTTTGCAGAGGAAAAGAGTGATTAGTGGGAAGAAAACAAAGAAATTTCAGAAATTGAATTTCCTCTCCCATAACACATATATATCTGGTGCCATTTAGGTTTCAGAATCCATGCCGCGGAAACCTACTACCACGCTTCTGGGCAGCCAAACCGTGCAACTAAGGAGACTAGTTCTGCTTGTTTCAACCAGAGGCTTTGAAAAACTTGCAGAGGTTTTTTACAGACTTAATTTAATATATAAAAAGGTATTTAAATATTTTTCTGAGTTTTTGGAAAGTTTGAGTTGTTTTGGGGTGAATTTGGGGATTTCTGGCAATTCTGGTTAAGAGAAACCCTGCGTAGAGGAGGATGAAAAAGGGTGGTACGACCCCCAAAAAAAAGGGTTATAGATATTGGTATGGGAAGGTAGGAATTTTACATACCTACAGGAACTAACATATCTCATTTTGAGTTTACAGATCCTATTTTGCATCAATTTCAGTAAAACTAGTTATCAAAAACTAGTAATCTAGCTAGGGTCTTAAAAAACTATTAAATCAGCTTAATTACAATTCTGTGAAACATATGATTTATAAAAGAGATAAAAATGATCTCTATAAAAATTATTACTTATTTCAATCCATTCCCCATCATTAAATATTCATTACAATACTCATATTCACTCAATCCCCCCATACACTGATAAAATATGATATTTTTATGAAACTGAGATAATATTCTTTAGGGTCTGAGATATATTGACCCGATAAATGTAATGTTAAGAATATATTGACACTACAGAACAGAAATAACATTATTGACTTACCATTACAAAGAGGCTTCCAAAATTAAGGGGCAGGAGGCCCGAATCATGACCAGCAAGGGGCTGTCAGCATAAATGAAGCATGGGCTTCAATAGGGCTCAACCTAAACTTGCTGGAGGTTGTAATATAATTCTAGAATAAGCTTCAATATCTGACATTATCACTCCATAGACCTGCAATAGATAGAAAGAGAAATGGAAGAGAAGGGAGGAGGGGTTTGGGGATCATCACCCAATGGTCTGAGGCACAACACTCAGAGAGTATGCTCACATAACATAAACACAATATAAAATCATCCAAAATCATTCAATGGGGTTGAATTCACCTTTAATAGAGTGTTGAGTGACCTTCTTAACAAGTGGGGATCCAAGGTGACCTGTGAGACCAAGTCAAC
This sequence comes from Pseudotsuga menziesii, assembly GCA_001517045.1. Lineage (NCBI taxonomy): Eukaryota > Viridiplantae > Streptophyta > Pinopsida > Pinales > Pinaceae > Pseudotsuga > Pseudotsuga menziesii. Next base: position 243,119 of record LPNX010738115.1, read on the forward strand.
CCTCAACAAACCCTAACCCTAGCCACATAGGCACCTCCTTTGGGGAATTTAGCAAGTAGGACCATGTGGGATTATTTCCAAGTTCAAATCCTCCTTCATAATTAGAAACTGTGCCCTCTCTTAGTCAAAAATTGCTTCTTTTGAGTTATGACAACTTTTTTTGCTTTTCCAGACTCATAAGGAAACTGTTCTTTCCTTTGAAAACTTTCCTGCTTTTCTCTTACTGCTTTTCTGAGCTCCATAAGAGGAAACTGCACCCTCCTTTGAAAAACTTGCTTGCTTTATCCTTGACTACTTTTTGTTTCTGCTTTTAGGTATTTTCCTCTTTGTTTCCTTTGACAGCTTTTGTCATAGTGTTTCCTCTTTCCTTCCTTGGCTAGTAGACTTGCCCAATGTGCCCCACCTGACTAGGCAGCTTATTTACACCTCATTAATTAGCACAAATAATTAAAATGGAAAATGAAACTTAGATACATCCCTTACTTGATTAATTATTACTAAATTTCCCTAGGGCGCATGATTAATGTCAAATTGAGCCCCTCCTAGGAGTCTAGTATGGTCAACACTTTAATGGCCATTTTGAGAGGACATGACAGTCCTCCCCTCCCAAATCTACTTGTCCTCAAGTAGAATCAAAGCTGGATGTTGTAAGATCTGCTCACCCTCCCAAGTGGCATCTTCACTGGGCAAGACTTTCCATTGTATCATATATTCTTTTACTGTTATGTTCCTTAATTTCTTTTCTTTGCTCATCAACACTTTCTCCAGCACCAAGACCAAGTGGCCTTCATCATCCAATGGTCAAAGTTCTTCATAAACCACTTCTTGTTTACCCACTACCTTTTTCAGACAAGAGACATGAAACACATTATGGATTCTGCTGCTTGCTAGAAAATCCAACTTATAAACTACTTCTCCAACTCTCCTGCTAATTTTGTAGGGACCATAAAATCTGGGTTGAAGTTTTCCTGCTGCGTTCTTCTTCAAGGAATATTGTGTATAAGGTTGTAGCCTTAAATACAAAAAATCTCCCACCTGAAACACTCTATCTATTCTGTGCTTATTTGCAAAAATCTTCTGCTGATTCTGTACCATCTGAAGATTGTCTTTCAGTGCCCTTAAAATGTCTTGCTTGTCCTGCAATGAATCTTTAGCTTTTTGTGCCTTACAGTCTTTGTCACATGCCCCAATTTACAAAAAAAAATTTATAATGTTTGAGGAACACTGTGTTAAATTTTATTCTAAGTTGTAATTGATGACCCAGTGGGGTTAAGAATATTTAATGTAAATTCAAAATATTTTATTTATAAATAAATAAATGAGGAGACAACAACTTAGGGAAGCTATTAAAAGAGTGTTTACTGGTTAATTGGTGGAGGAGACTAGGTGGAGAGGAAACTGACAAGTGGCAACATCCTCAAACCACTTCCCACTGTTGCAGGTGGCAAATTCCCTATATTTGTGGTCATGATTCCCCAATAAAGTGGAATCAGAGCAGCTAGCTCATTAAATGAAAACTGACCCAGAAGACCTAGACATCTCTATAAAATTTCCCATTGAAGAGAGCTGAGGCTGCTCATTTCTAGAGAGGTGATCATTCAGGGTGAATGAATTTACTCAAGAGAAATTCAATGGAGGGGATTTCTGGAGTGTGTTTGACTGGTTAACTACTGAGATTGAACTAGTTACAACTTCTAAGCTGAGGTTCATACTACTAAGAGCATATTTTTATTACTGAGGTAATTTGACCAGTCAGGTCACAGAGGTCTTACAGTTGCATTCTCCACCCAGTTCTTAGCCAAGAAGACTAGGAACAAGCTTGGGGGTCTCTCAGGAATCATTGTCTGAGTGCTCTCCAGGAGTTTGTTTGGGAGGCATAGCCTCCTTAAGTTGTTGTCGTCTTGTCCTCAACGGGTTCTATTTGATTTTATTGTCTTCAGTTAAATATTTCTTAGTTTTTCTACTACAAGCATGTTCGTATTTTAGGGTTTATGAATGAAGAGTAACTGAGTAATGTTGGATTCAGTAAAATTATAGATTATAGTAGAAATAGAAATGATTATGTGAAAAGTGAAACAGATGGAATTAAAATTTCCAAGCTGTATTTTTCCACACCTGAACTCAGGTCGTACTCTAGTACAGTTGGATTTCTTAGGTGAATGAAATGATTCTTTTGTTTGAATGAAAACAGTAGATAGATTTTACTTCATTGTTTATGAATTTGACTAAATAGAAGTGCTATGTATTGTCTGCATTTATATACTTTAGCTAACTAAATAGAAAAATAGGTATGAAAGAGAACAATAAATACTATTCCAGTATTAGTATGTTGATAAATAGAAATTATAGTTAACAGAAGCAAATTAAGTAAATTAACATCTAAAAACCATGTAATTTTTTTTTGTAAAACAGTTTATAAACATTAACATTCCAGACCAGTGTGTGTCTTTATCCAAGACCAAAGGTTTCTTCTACAATCTTTCTGAAATTACAAAAATTACTGAAATTTAACAGTATCTTGGTTTTCGAGTAGTCTGCACTAAAACCCTAAGTATTCTCTTAACTAAAAACTAGAAGCAAAAAATGTAAAAATTGTTTAGGGTATCTTATTTTTACAAAGTTAGCATCAAACATATAACTGTAATTCATTTCATCATTCATTATCCTATTTTTAAAAATAGAGTCAAGAATGTTATAAGTAGAAACAAGGACATCATAAACGGTAGAGTTATACAGCAATTTTTAACCCTTAAAAAACTGAGTTCTAGAAATTAAAATATCATCTCTTAAACAACTCTTTACAAATAATTATAAATATAGAATGTTAATAAAGACATTACATATGTAAATCATGGACAAATAAATCAGAAATAGTTAACCAATTTCATTATCAAATCCTTATTCAAAGGTAGGATTATAGCCTGTAGAGTCAAAGGGTCGAAACCCAAGCTTGCAAGTAAAACCGAATATACAAAAGTATTTTATATTAAACTGTAAATAAGATACATTACTGACAGGAAAAGTAAAGCCCAGTTCACTCTACAGCTTGATTGTTCCATAGTCTTCTTTTTCACTAAGTTCAAATGTAAAAAGGAAAACTGAAGTAACATTAAACAGAAGTCATCTAGCATCTCTGAGCTTAGAGCTGGGCTCTTTATAAATATTAAACAAAATATTTTACATCGCTGAAACTGTAAGTCTAAAAATTCATAACAAAAACCACATATACATCATGGATTCAAGAGCCTATATTACCCATCGAAGTATTGCAAGGGTTTTTAATTAAAACTTGGATAATACTTCACAAAATAAAAATCATAACAAATAGAGAACCGAAGCCTTGTATCCACCCACAGGAACAACATCCAACAATCCAAAACGCATGCAGGGAGAACCCTTGATGAGACCAAGGCTTACCAGATGGAATCCCACAAGGATAACTGGTACACGAGCTTGCATTCCACCCATAGCCTGGAGCTGGCAGAAGAAGCCTGCAAAACATAATTTTAAACAATACTTAAACTCTGTTCTTAAATTAGTGAAATGCTAACATGGTAAATTGAATGAAAAGAGAAAATTAGTAGGGTAAAATGTGTACCTGTGAACAAAAAGAATCGAAGCCAAGAAGAAATGGCCACACTAGCTCGAATGCACCGAACCTAGAAGCAAGAAAACCATTAAAGCCAACTCTACGATAGAGACAACAAAGAGATAGACTTAAGTTCACAATGCCAAAGCAATGAATGAGAAGTCACAAGGGTAAGACCATTACAGGCTTCGAGCCACTTAAAGAAACCATTAAACACTCTCACAGTGTATTCCTTACTCACGAGAGAACCGAAACCACAAACCACGATACCAAGACTTTCTTTACCAGTAGTGCAGACTAAAATGCCCAATGATCATGGAGGTTGCAGGCCTCTCATGGCCGCAAAGACTGAAAACATAGCCAGCAGGGGGAAAAACCCTCAGACCAAAATGCAAAGGAGTAGGGTTACAGCATTTTAAGTCAACCAACATATGGAGGAGGCGTTGTCCATGTGCCCTTCCAAAAATCTCAACAAGTGTGGGTCGAATTCTAATGTCAGTGCTGCACAAATTATTTTTAAAGTTATCATTTCCAATACCCTTTAACCATATGTTTACCAATAATATCAATCATGCCATCGATCAATTAAACTACTTCATATGATTGCTTATAATAACAATCATGCCAAGACTTAAAAAGAGTGAAAGGTATAAGAGAGAAAAACATAAATTGGAGCACATTCAAGAAATACTTCAAAAAGAAATTTTTATCTGAACAGTACTATGAAGAAAGGGCTAAAGAATTATATGAGTTAAAACTAGGTACAATGAATATGAAAGAACTGAATAGTAAGTTTCTAAGTCTGCTTAGGTATGTCCCATACATTGTGGACGAGAAACCTAAGGTGCAACGGTTTCTCAGCTGTTTACCTTATCATATAAAGGACAGGATTGAGTATGACAATCCAAAAACCCTAGAACAAGCCATGAGAAAAGAGAATTTTTGTTATGAACAGAATCGTAAAAAGGAGAGTATGGCCAATTGGAAGGCCAAAAGGAATAATAACTTTGATCAAAAGAAGAAAGAGTTTGTGCCTAATCGAAATTATAAAAATAACCAGAAATTTTCCTAATAAGAATTTCCATGGGAATAAGAGTAATTCACAGACCAATCACAACAATCAAAAGAATAAAGAGTCTAATGACAATCACAGTAACTACACAAAGAAATTTGAATGAAAAGAACCCATAAAGTGTTGGGAATGCAATGGTCCGCATTATGCCTCAGTCTGTCCCAATTGGAAAAAGATTGTCAGCAATATCCACACAATACATGAGGAGATGACTGTTGGTGATTTAGCGAGGACAATGCCCAGGATCAATGCAGCTTTAGAGAATCGGCAAGAAAACTATCAAACTTCCATGGTGGAAGTGGAAGGTAAGATAAATCAAATACCCATATCTATTTTAATTGATCTAGGAGCTAGTTTAAGCTATATTTCTCCTAACTTGGTAGAAAAGTGTAAACTTCCAGTTGAAAAGTTTGCAAGTTATTGGTTAGTTCAGTTAGCTCTTGGTTCAAAGAGAAAGGTAATTATCTTTGTAAAGAATTGTGCAGTAACTATGGATCAATTTGAAACTTTTGTTAAGCTCAATGTACTACCTTTAGGTTCATATGACATATTAATTGGTATGGATTGGTTAGAGCAGCATAGGGTGGTCTTGAATTGCTTTTATAAAACATTTACTTGTATAAATAATGATGGAAAATTAATAAGCGTAAAGGAAATCCCTAGGAGAACAACCATAAGGCAGATTTCTGCTCTGCAGCTTAAGAGAGTTGTTAGGAAAGGTTGTAAGGCTTATGCAGTAACAGTAACCAATGAAGAAAATATAAACAACATAGATAAATTAAAATTGGAGGATATACCAGTTCTAAAGGAATATTCAGATGTATTTCCGAAAGAAATTCTGGGACTACCTCCGAAGAGGGAATTAGATTTTACCATTGAGCCGGTACCTAGTGCAGTTCCCAGCTCAGAAGCCTCTTATCGGATGAATATACTCAAATTAAATGAACTTAAGTCACAGTTAAAATAACTTATTGACAAGAATTGCATTCAACCCAGTGTATCTCCTTGGGGGGGCACTTGTCATCTTTGTTAAGAAAAAGGACGAAACTCTACGACTATGCATATATTATCACCAATTAAATAAGATGACTATCAAGAACAGATACCTGTTACTTTACATAGATGATCTATTTGATCAACTATGTGGAGCTACGGTATTTTCAAAGATTGACTTACGGTCTAGATATCACCAAGTCAGAATTAAAGATGAAAACATCTTTAAAACAACTTTTAGGACTCGATATGGACATTACGAATTTGTCGTCATGCCATTCGAGCTTACTAATGCTCCAGCTATTTTTTGTGTCTAATGAATAATGTAATGAACAAATATCTGGATAAATTTGTGGTCATATTTATTGACGACATATTAATTTATTCGAAATATGAAGAAGAACATAAATAACACTTAAAAATTGTCTTGCAAGAGTTACGAGGACATCAACTTTTTGTGAAATTTAGTAAATGCGACTTCTTTAAAGATAAAATCCAGTATTTAAGTCATGTGGTGACTAAAGAAGGAATTTCGGTGGATCCCGAAAAGATAAAGGAAATCGAATATTGGCCAGTCCCAAAAGACGTAACCGATGTCCGATCATTCATGGGGATTACCGGTTATTACCGGAGGTTCATCGAAGGGTTTTTGAGAATCGCAAATCCAATAACCTCTTTGCAGAAAAAGGGAAAGAAATTTGATGGAATCAGAAATGCAAAGATAGTTTTAAAAAGTTAAAAACCTTATTAACTAGTGCACCAATTTTAAGAATTGATGATCCAAATAAAGATTTTATAGTATGTACTGACGCCTGCAATGATGATTTAGGTGGAGTATTGACTCAAGAAGGACATGTCATTGCTTATGAGTCTAGGAAATTGAAGATTCATGAAAATAATTATGTGACTTATGACTTGGAATTAGCTGTTGTCATACATGCTTTAAAGATGTGACATCATCATCTAATTGGAAGAAAGTTTATCTTAATGACGGATAATAAGGGATTAAAATATATGTTAGATCAACCTAATCTGAATGCTAGGAAAGCTTGGTGGCTAACTTTTCTAAGTGAATAAGATTTCGAAATTCAACACATCAAAGGGAAAGAGAATAATGTTTCTGATGCATTAAGTCGAAATGCAAAGCTAAATTTTACAGCAGCTATCAGCACTTATACAACAGATTTGGAAGAACAGCTTAAAGTGGGAATAGAACAAGATGAAAACTACCTAAAGTTATAAGAAAATCTAATAAAAAGTCTAAGTATAGGGTACAGCTTGAATGAAAAAGTATTATTAATGTATAAAGACAAAATATATGTACCTAATGTACCTAAAATTAAGTGATTAATTTTAGACGAAATTCATAAAAATCCTTATTCAGGGCATCCGGGTTATCAAAAAATGATAACCATGCTAAGAAAAGATTATTTTTGGCCAAACATGAAGATTGAATTGGAAGAATATATTTCTAGATGCTTTTAATGTCAGCAAGTAAAAACTGAACATCAGCATCCAGCTGGGCTACTTCAGTCTTTGCCTATCCCTAGCTGGAAATGGGAGATAATTAGCCTTGATTTTGTTACTGGACCACCTAAAAATCAGAACTTAAATGAATCCATAATGGTAGTGGTTGACAAATTGAGTAAAGTCACCATTTTATACCTGTAAAAGCCACTTATAAAGCTGCAAATATAGCTGATATTTTCTTAAAACAATTTTTTCGACTGCATGGAATACCGAAGGTCATAATTTCAAATCGAGACCCTAAATTTACAGGTAACTTTTGGAGATCTTTGTTTAAAGGATTAAATACCACGTTAAATTTTAGTACCTCATTTCACCCTCAAACGGATGGACAAACTGAAAGAGTAAATCAGGTACGGGAAGATTTACTAATAATGTATGTAAAGGAGCAACCAAGTAAATGGGAAGATTATTTACACCTGGTAGAATTTTCTTACAATAATAATTATCAAGCTTCAGCTAGGTATAGTCCTTTCGAAATTCTTTCTGGAAGGAAATGTAACACTCCCATCTGTTGGAGTAATCCAGTGGATAGGTTAGTATTAGGACCTGAATTATTGAAAGAAATGGAAGTAATTGTAAAGAAGGTACAAGGTAATCTAAAAATTACGCACGATCAACAGAAAAGTCATGCAGACCTTAAACGAACTCCAAAAGGAGTTCCAGGTAGGTGAACATGTTTTCATTAAGGTGAGACCCAAAAAGAGTTCTCTAAGTTTAGGTAGTTGTGCCAAACTAGCACATTTTTATTGTGGTCCTTTTGAAATACTGTCCAGGATCGGACAGGTAGCCTATCAGTTAGATTTACCACCGAATTTAAGATTTCACAATGTTTTTCACATTTCTGTATCAAACAAATATGTGCATGATGCTACTCATGTTATTAACTAGAATGATGTGCAGGTGGAACCCGAAGGAGATTTTTTGGTGGAACCGGACTGTATCCTCAAGCAGGGGGAGATCTCACTTCGGAACCGCACCATTGGTCAAGTGAAGGTACAATGGAAGAACCTTAGTCCAAAGGAAGCCACCTGGGAAGTGGAAATTCATATGCAGGATGCATATCTGATTCTATTTCAGGGGAACTCTGAGGACGAGGAATAAATAACATCGAGGATGACATTATAATTTAAGGGGGTGTGTATGTCACATGCCCCAATTTGCAAAAACAATTTTATAATGTTTGAGGAACATTGTGTTAAATTTTATGCTAAGTTGTAATTGATGACCTAGTGGGGTCAAGAATATTTAAGGGAAATTAAAAATATTTTATTTATAAATAAATAAATGAGGAGACAACAGCTTAGGGAAATTGTTAAAAGAGTGTTTACTGGTTAATTGGTGGAGGATATTGGGTGGAGAGCAAACTGACAAGTGGCAGCATCCTCAAACCACTTCCAACTATTGCAAGTGGCAAAATCCCTATATTTTTGGTCATGTTTCCCAAAGAAAGTGGAATCAGAGCAGCTGGCTCATTAAATGAAAATTGACCCAGAAGACCTAGACATATCTATAAAATTTCCCATTGAAGAGAGCTAAGGCTGCTCATTTCTAGAGAGGTGATCATTCAAGGTGAATGAATTTACTCAAGAGAAATTCAATGGAGGGGAATTCTAGAGTGTGTTTGAGGGGTTAACTGCTGAGATTGAACTAGTTATAGCTTCTAAGATGAGGTTCATACTGCTGAGAGCAGATTTTGATTACTGAGGTAATTCGACCAGTCAGGTGAAAAAGGTCTTACAGTTGCATTCTCCACCCACTTTTCAGGCAAGAAGACCAGGAACAAGCTCGGGGGTCCTGGGGAAGCGTTGTCTGAGCGCTCTCCAGGATTTTGGTTTGGAGGAACAACCTCAAGCTATTGTTGTCTTGTCCTCAACAGGTTCGATTTGATTTTATTATCTTCAGTTAAATATTTCTTAGTTTTTCTACTACAGGCATGTTAGTATTTTAGGGTTTATGAATGAAGAGTAACTTAGTAATGTTGGATTCAGTAAAATTATAGATTATAGTAGAAATAGAAATGATTATGTGAAAAGTGAAACGGATGGAATTAAAATTTCCAAGCTATATTTTTCCACACCTAAACTCAGGTCGTACTCTAGTATAGCTGGATTGATAAGGTGAATGAAATGATTCTTTTATTTGAATGAAAACAACAAATATATTTTACTTCATTGTTTATGAATTTCACTAAATAGCAGTGCTATGTATTGTCTGCATTTATATACTTTAGCTAACTAAATAGAAAAATAGGTATGAAAGAGAACAGTAAATATTTTTCCAGTATTAGTATGTTGATAAATAGAAATTATAGTTAACAAAAGTAAAGTAAGTAAATTAACATCTAAAAACCATGTGAAAAGGAAATTGTAAAACAATTTATAAACATTAACATTCCAGACCAGTGTGTGTATTTATTAAAGACCAAAGGTTTCTTCTGGAATCCTTTTGAAATTACAAAAATTACTAAAAGTTAATAGTATCCTAGTTTTCGAGTAGTTTGCACTAAAACCCTAAGTATTCTCTTAACTAAAGACTAGAAGCAAAAACTGTAAAAATTGTTTAGGATTTCTTATTTTTATAGAGTTAGCATCAAACATATAACTGTAAGTCATTTCATCATTCATTATCCTATTTTTAAAAACAGAGTCAAGAATGCTATAAGTAGAAACAAGGACTTCATAAATTGTAGGGTTATACAACAATTTTTAACCCTTAAAAAGCTGAGTTCTAGAAATTAAAATATCATATCTTAAACAGTGCTTTACAAATAATTATAAATATAAAATGTTAATAAAGACATCACATATGTAAATCATGGACAAATAAACCAGAAATAGTTAATTGATTTCATTATAAAATCCTTATTCAAAGGTAGGCTTATATCGTGTAGAGTCGAAGGGTCGAAACCCAAGCCTGCAAGTAAAACCGAATATACAAAAGTCTTTTATATTAAATTATAAATAAGATACATTCCTGATAGGAAAAGTAAAACCCAATTCACTCTACATCTCGATTGTTCCACAGTCGTCTTTTCACTAAGTTCAAATGTAAAAAGGAAAATTAAAGTAACATTAGACAGAGGTCATCTAGCATCTCTGAGCTCAGAGCTGGGCTCTTAATAAATCTTAAACAAAAGATTTTACATCGCTGAAGCTGTAAAGATAAAACTTCATAACAAAAACCACATATACATCACGGCTTCAAGAGCCTATATTACCCAGCGAAGTATCGCAAAGGTTTTTAATTAAAACTTGGATAATACTTCACAAACTAAAAATCATAACCAATAGAGAACCAAAGCCTTGTATCCACCCACAACAACCACATCCAACAATCCAAACCGCATGCAGGAAGAACCCTCAATGAGACCGAGGCTTACCAGATGGAAGCCCATGAAGATAACTGGTGCACGAGCTTGCATTTCACCCATAGCCTGGAGCTGGTAGCAGGAGCCTGCAAAACATAAATTTAAACAATACTTAAAATATGTTCTTAAATTAGTAAAACGCTAACATGGTAAATCGAATGAAAAGAGAAAATGAGTAGGGTAAAATGCGTACCTGTGAACAAAAAGAATCGAAACCGAGAAGAAAAAGCCACACCAGCTCGAATGCACTAAACCCGGAAGCAAGAAAACCCTTAAATCTAGCTCTGTGACAGAGACAGCAAAGAGACAGACTCAATTTCACAATGCCAAAGCAACGAACGAGCAGTCACAAGGGTAAGACCATTACAGGCTTCGAGCCACTTGAAGAAACCATTAAACATTATCACAGTGTATTCCTTACTCACTAGAGAACCAAAACCACAAACCATGATACCAAGACTTTCTTTACCAGTAGTGCAGACTAAAGTTCCCAATGATCAGGGAGGTTGCAGGCCTCTCATGGCCGCAAAGACTCACAACGCATCCAGCAGGAGGAAAAACACTTAGACCAAAATGTAAAGGAGTAGGTTTACAACGTTTTAAGTCAACCAACGTATGGAGGAGTCCTTGCCCACGTTCCCTTCCAAAAATCTCAACAAGTGTGGGTTGAATTCTAATGTCAACACTGCACAAATGATTTGTAAACTTATCATTGCCAATACCCTTTAACCGTATGTTTACCAATAATATCAATCATGCCATTGAATATATTAAGCTTTGGGATTAGTATAGTATAGGATCAAATCTTTTAAGGTTTGTTCCCTTTAGTTTCAACTACATTATAATAGTTGATAGGTAGGTAAAACTACCTTAGATTATAAGTTAGGATAATTCTTATAGTTTAATACTATTAGGTTATAAATCTACATAGTATTAGAACATTGGAGTAATAATGATATAATGGTTTTAAACTAAAATACTATGAACACATCTTGTCTACTAGCTGTTCAAGAAGATATTCATACTTGCAACAAATAAAACAAGTTTGGTAATGTGTCAGAACTAGTAAAGGAAAATAGGGTATAGATATGATTCATAATAGACTGGAAAATCCTTAAAACTTCTCAACGTAAAAACTTGATGCTGATAAATGAGAGTCTTTAAGAAGACTGAAGACTAACTTTATTTAAAGAGTTTCTCAGAAGAAGCTAATCACTCATTGTAAACTTTACCATCGAAAATAATAAGAATATGTTCATACATAAAGAGCAACACACTTGAGTATTAAAGTAAAAATAGCAGTAAGACCATGAAATAGTCGAAGTAATTATGTACCAAGACCATGAGCTCTATGCTCACTACAGGAATCTATAAATTACCATGTACTATAATTTATAAAGGATAATCATCTTACGACAAAAGGAACCTTGGAAGAAATCATTCTTTTAAAAGCATTGATTATGTCAGGATAAAAGATCATTATGGCTTTAGATATAAATACTGTCATAGATTCATTAAAATGAAAGAAATTTACTTTACCTCTTCAGAGACTTGCAACTTAAATAATCGATTCTTATACTAGCATCTTAACATGCTAGGGAAGTACTTTATCGACATAATTTTAAAATAAATACCTACATGATCTTACGCTTACCTACTGAACCTGTAAGAACCAACAGTCCATTTGAGTTAGAAGAACGCTAAGTAAGCCCCGATTTCAAACAAGGTTTTTGATCTACTTGACAAAATTAAATCATTAGTATGTCTAGAAGCAACTAAATGCAAGTCCTCTTTCTATCACAGTTGAAAATTAAAGTTGTAAAGTTAACACAGGTGTTTAAGATTACATCCTTTTTTGTATAGATTTTCTGTTATTTGAAACTAACCCTTAAATTATGTTAAACTGTTTTAGATTTGTCTCAACCAGACCAAACAATGTCTGCCAAAAGGAACTAGTAAACTTACTATCTCTGTCACTGATTATGACCTTGGGCAGCCCATACAATCTGAAGATATCCTTAAAGAATAGTGCAGCAACCTCACTAGCTGAAATGGTCGATACTATTGCGAAGAAATGTGCATACTTTGTCAACCTATCAACCATTACAAAAATACTATCTTTCCCCTGTGACTTTGGCAGCCCTGTGATAAATTCCTTTGATACACTTTCCCATTTTTTATCCGGAATCGGGAGAGGCTGGAGGAGTCCAGCAGGGTGTGAGTGCTCAACTTTGTTATCTTGACATGCAGAACATTCCTTCACATACATGAGTACATCATCTTTAAGACCTTTCCAAGTAAATCTCTCCCTTACCTTATGGTAAATATTTAGAAAACCAGGGTGACCAGACACTAGTGCATCATGTGCAGCTCCTAATATTTTCCTCTTTAGTGCAGATCCTGGCACTAAGAAAACTCTATTTTTGTAATAAATGAGGTCCTCATGGACTTTGTATTCTTCATTCTAGTTCACTCCATCCAACACATCACATGCAAACTGATCTTTAGAGTATTCTGTAGCCAGCTGGATCTTCCAATCCTTACATATTTGCAGCAAAGAGGATGTGGCCCAACAGGAGAGTGCATCAACCACAACATTCATTTTTCCCTTTTTATACTCAATGTCAAAATCAAATTATTGAACTTTACTCACCTGTTTTTGCTGCCTTTCATTGAGTTCCTTTTGGGTAAGGAAGTGTCTAAGACTGTTGTGATCAGTCTTCACAATGAACTTACCTCCTACCAGGTATTGCCTGAATTTGGCCAAGTCATGCATGATGGCCAGCATCTCCTTATCATATATAGAGTACAACCTTTCATGTGACTGCAATTTTCTTCTCTCAAAAGCAATAGGATGCCTATCTTGCATTAAGACAGCCCCAATTCCTACCTCAAAGGCATCACACTCCAGAACGAAAGGTTTGTAAAAATATGGTAAGGTAAGTACTGGACAGTTGCTCATTACTTTTTTCATTTTCTAAAAAGATTTTTCAACCTCCTCACTCCAATTGAATGCACCCTTCTTAGTCAAATCTGTCAAGGGTGCAGTGTACCAGGAGTATCCTTTGACAAATATGTGGTAGTAGTTACACAGGCCAATTAAACCTCTCAACTCAATGAGGTTCCTTGGTCTGGCGCATTCCAATATGTCCCAGATACAATAGTTCTGTCATACCAAATTCACACTTAGACATTTTGGAAAAAAATGACATATCTGCAAGCATAGTAAGTACCTCTTCCAAGTGTTGTAAATGCTCCTCCCATGTCATACTGTAGATCAGAATATCATCAAAAAACACAAGGACATACTCACGTATTTTTTTGATGAATACCTTATTCATGCATGACTGAAAAGTTACTGGTGCATTAGTCAATCCAAATGGCATGCCCAAAAATTCAAAGAGGCCAAAATGTCAGCGGAAGGCTGTCTTTTGTATGTCTTCCTCCCTCAGTTTGATTTGATGGTACCCTGACCGTAGATCTATTTTGGATAAAAACTTGGCCCCATGCAGCTCATACATTAGCTCATCAATTCTGGGAATTGGGTACCTGTTCTTTATTGTCTTTTTGTTCAAAGCTCAATAATTTATACACATTTAGAGTGTCCCATCCTTCTTCTTCACCAGAACCACTGAAGAAGCAAATGGGATGGAACTTGGTCTGATGAGGCCCAACTCAAGGAGCTCCTTGATGGCCTTCTCAATTTCATCCTTGAGTCTCTTTGGATGCTTATAGGGGTGTATTTTGATTGGGAGTGTACCAGCTTCGAACTCAATCCTGTGTTCAATGCCACAGTCTGGTGGCCTGCCATGTGGAAGGTCTTCAAAAACCCTCTTATGCTTTTGCAACAAATTTTTTATGTCTTTGGTCCGAGAGGAAACTTTGGCAGTTGTTCATTCAATGGTGATTTGGAATTCAACATCCCACTCAATGTCTCCATGTGTCATAACATATATCATACTTTTTGCAGAAATTACTTGGCTGGCATAAGTATTCATACCTTTCAATACCACTAATTTTCCTTCAGCATCCTTGAAACTTATTTATGGTATCTAGTAATTTACAGAGTGCTCTCCAATAGAGTACAACCATTGCACTCCCAACACCATGTTGGTGTCTGCCACATTGAAAACATAAAATTTGTCTTTCACAATATAGTCACCTATGTTTACTTCCAGATCTGGGATCCATCGATTACACTCCATGGTATGGTTACCAGGAATGACCACAGTGAATTATTCAAAGGAATCGGTAGGTAATTTTCTCCTCTTCACTAGGGATGAATCAATGAAATTATGTGTGGCACCCCCATCAACAAGAACTGTAATTTTCTTCCCTTGTAGAACTCCCTTCAGCCTTAAACTGTGGAACCTAAGCACTCCACTAAGCACAAGAATTTTGCTATTGTTTTGATGAGGATGCTCCTCTTCTTCAGCTGTTTCATACTCTCCATTGGCATGGCTCAGCTTCTTCTACCCCTTCTTCATTACTTTCAGAAAATACTTCAATATAATGGCCTTTTCCTTTCACACATTTGTGACCGGGAGCCCATAGTTCTTGGCAGGGAAAACACAGTTTCTTCCTCCTCGATTCATCCCGATCCTTATAGGAATAGTCTCTCTTTCCAGAGGCAGGAAAGTTTCTTACAGGAGGTTTTTGGTTCTGAAATTTATGTGGCAGGGAAGGTTTGGGAGGATATTTGGTTCTCGGGATTGCATCTTACAATTCTCTAGTGTTTCTCATAGCTTCCTTCAAAGTGGTAGGTCGTTAGGCCTTCACCAACCCCTTCAATGGTTCAACCAGTCCTTCTGTAAATAAAAGGATCAGCCTTGATTCTGATATGTCAGTGACCATTACAAACACCTTTTGGAACTCTGAGATGTATGCTTCTGGAGTTCCAACCTGTCTTATGTGTGCCAGATCCCGGAAAGAGATGTCAGGATCCCTTCTGTCAAATCTTTTTGTTAATTTTCTGGTGAATTCATCGTAGGTGACTACTTGGTCTTGGCCTAATGTTTTCATTCCATGAAACCACCAGCCAATGTCCTCCCCATCAATATGTAGGGTTTCCAACTTAATGGCATCCCTTTCTGCCATAGGATTCAGCTAGAAATATGTATCCATTTTCTGAATCCAGGAGCTTACCGAGCAATTTGAAGTACCAACAAAATATGGCAAGGTGATTTTCCCAATGGCATTCTTTAATTCATAATTCTGATATGAATTCCTTGCAGATCCTCTTGGCTTCCCCCTAAATTGAGTCTCATGGAAATCTCAGAATGGCAGAGCCCTTCTGCATTCCTCACTCAAAGATTGGTAGACATAAAAAATTTCTTCCCATGTAGCAATGGTTTCAGCCTAGGCTTCAGGATCTTCTTTAGGGGATTCTACAAATTTGGGCATGGCAGGCCTTGGCTGCAATTTTGGTTCCTCTCTAAATTCAAGTGGCTTATTGTGAGGCCAAGTTTTGTAAAAAACACTCTCCCCCATGACCTTTCTTTCTTCATATTGGGAGCCAATACTGCTCCCTTCTGTGGAAATTGAACCAGGTGATAGATTAATTTTACTCACAACAATTAACAATTGATCATGCAAAATCACTCACAAAGAGACTAAAAATTGGAGCTGAACACTAAACTGTATTAACTTAGTGTACAATAGCCAACCCTGTAAAATAATAGGTTGCTGAATAAATAACATACATTAGGGATTCGAATGCATGAGGAGCAATTCGAATATAGCATAAAGCAGGCTTACTAAAAATAAGCAAATCTCCCATAGGTGTAAAAAGATGATCCCAAATCTGTCATGGAGCTCACGAATTGGAAAAATGGCTTAGGAAAGGTAAAGAGTGGTGGAATGGCAGCTCATACATGCTTTTTCATGGAGAAAAGAGAGGAGGATGTGTAGGACAAAAAACTAGTCAACCTCACCTAGTCTAGCTTTTCCTTTTGCCTTAAAACACTGAAAAAGCAGCGAATAAAGCAGAAAAAGAAGAAGGGCGCCTAGGAGGCTAGGAATAAAGTAGAATTGATTCCTTTAGCTCTCCCATGTGCTACATGAGTCAAATAAGGCAAGTTTGACCATTATGGATAGGCAAATGACAACTTGCACAAGGTGGGACACATGAACTAGGCAAATAAGACAGAAATAATTAAATTAATGTCTAAGTGGGTAAACTATGGGTTGATTATTCTAACACCCCCCCTTAAGCCTGACTTTATGAGTAATATATTAGAAAATTATAGGGCCTAGCAACAAGGCTTAGTCACCCTTTACATACTGTATGTCCATTTAAACAAGGAAAGAGGCAAAACCAATTTGGGAAAATCCTCCCTTAAACATGGACTGTAAACAAAATTGTAGAATCTTGTCTTCACTCATGCTTGCACAGCATGATCAGCAATCCCCAATAGTGATTTGAGATTGCTGAAGGTCTTCTCACAAAATTCTTTGGTGAAGATATCAGCTACTTGTTCTGAAGATGAAAAGAAGAGTAGGTGAATGGTGCCATCATGCACAAGTTCTCTGATGTAGTGCATATGGATCTCAATGTGTCTGGTTCTCTGCTTCTGAAATGGATATTTGCAGATTTGAATGGTACTATGTTTATCACAGTAGATGGTATTTGATTACTCTGGTTCGAAGCCACACTCTCCAAGTAAACCCTGCAACCATAAACATTGAGTTGCTGCATTAACAACTCCTCTGTACTCTGCTTCTGTAGATGAGAGTGCAATGGCACTCTGTTTCTTGCTTGACCAGCTGATTGGCCCTTTTGCAAGCATGAACACATATCCTGAAGTGGAATTTGTGTCTGTGCTATCACCTTCCCAATCACTTTCAGTAAATCCAATCAAATCAAGATCAGATTTTGCTTTATAGAAGATCCCATGTGTCCTTGTTCCTTGAACAAAGTTAAGGATCCTTTTGGCTGCTTTCCAATGGATCTCTTGAGGCTGATCCATGAATATAGAAGCCACACTTACTGCATAACAAATATCAGGTCTAGTATGTGTCAGATACACCAAACATCCAATCAATTGTCTATACAGTGTATTGTTTACCATCGGTGAAGAATCAACTTCTTCCAGCTTCACTCCTGAAAGGAAAGGAGTTTTGCTTGCTTTGCAATCCTTCATTCTGAATTTGTTCAGCAAGTCCAAGGCATATTTGGACTGGTGCACCTTGATTCCAGATTTGTTTTGAGAGATCTCAAGCCCCAAAAATTGACTTAAGAGCCCCAAATCTGTCATGGAGAAGGCTTGGTTCATAGCACTCTTTAAGGAAGCAATCTCAGCCTGTGAGCTTCCTGTAATGAGGAGGTCATCAACATATAACACAATGATCATTAATGAACCATTAACTAACTTCAAATAGACATTTGGATCTGATTTGTACCAAACAAAATTCAGTGATAGCAAGAAGCTATCAATCTTGGCATACCAAGCCCTGGGGGCTTGCTTTAGCCCATACAATGACTTTCTCAACCTGCACACAAGAGAAGGGTTAGTAGAAAAAACTTGAGGCTGCTACATATATATATATTTAGTGAGATCTCCATTCAGGAAGGCACATTTTACATCCATGTGATGTACCTCCCATTGCCTTGAGGCTGCAATGGCTAAGGCTAGCCTGATGGAATCCATCTTTGCCACTGGGGAAAAGGTCTCATTGTAATATATGCCATGAACCTGTGAGTAGCCCTTGGATACCAATCTGGAATTGTACTTTAGTGGTGAACCATCAGCATCAAATTTTGTCTTATAGACCCACTTACACTGTACTAGTTTTCTCCCTGGAGGAAGATCCACTAGCTCCCATGTGTTGCTCTTCTGGAGTGAGATGAAATCCTCCATGGTTGTTTGCCATCTTGGATCTCCTACTGCTTCTTCATATGTTTGAGGATCAGACTCCACCATCAAATAGCATTTTTCAGCAAACATAGGATCCTTCATGCACAGACCATTCTCAAATTGAGATCTAGTCCTCCTTGGGTCATTGGGATCCCCAACTAGCTCATTTGCTACATGTAGTGCCTTGGCTGCCCATTTTGGCCTTGTGGGGCTGTTAGGGTCTGCAATAAACTCATCTCCATCAGAAAAATCAGAATCAGCATGTTCAACAAACTCTTTACTTACTTCTTGAGGTTTAGGTGGTAAAGAGGCTTCACCAACTTCCACTGTTGCAAGGGGTTCTTCTTCAAACTAAACACACCTTTTAATGAAGGATTTGTTTGTGCTCAAATTTATCAACTTGTACCCTTTTGAATCTTCAGAGTATCCAAAAAAAAGTCACTCTTGGCTTTGGGGCTGCAAAGCCTTCCTCTTCTCTGTCGGCATTCTAGCCCAAGCCTTTGAGCCAAAAATCCTGAAATGGGTCACATCCGGCTTGTGCCCACTCCATGTTTCGACGGGAGTCATGCCATCAAGCTGTTTGTGAGGCACCCTATTCTGAATATAGGCTACATAGTTGATAGCTTCAGCCCAGTACTTTGGTGGCAAAGTTTTGGCCTCCATCATGCATGTTGCCATCTCCTTCAGTGATTTGTTCTTCCTCTCAGCAACACCATTTTGTTGTGGTGTGTAAGGGATAGAATGTTGCATCTGAATACCTGCATCTGCACAATAATTAATAAACTCAGACTTTACATACTCACCACCATTGTCAGATCTGAGGGCCTTGAGTTTCCTTCCAGACTGGTTTTCAACCAAATCTTTAAAGACTTTGAATAGGCCAAAAACTTCAGACTTGTGTTTCAGGAAGTGAACCCAACAATACCTGGAAAAGTCATCAATGAAATTCAATGCATATTTGTCCTG
>LPNX010738115.1:266068-334632 GCA_001517045.1 Pseudotsuga menziesii
TTCTAGGAGATTGGTCAGCATATCAATTTGCTTTTTCATACAAGAGCTTTCAGTGTGATTGCCCTTCGAACAGTATGAGCACTTGTTCATTTCACCTTTGTTTTTCTTCTTCTGGGTATTTTTCTTGGGACCTTGTTGATCCTCTGGAGACTGCTTCTTGTATCTTCTTTGCTCAGGTGGCTTTTTAGCTTTATTTTTGCTTTTATCCACCTTCGAATCTCCAGCAATCAAAGATTGATCTTTGGATGGTTTGATGGTGCCCATCATCACCAGCTTGTCTTGTTCTTGTGTGAGAGATTCCATGAAATCTGCAAGGCTAGGCATCTTCCAGGTTCGAGCTGTGAGTTTTGTGGCATAGAAGGTCGAAACAAAGACTGAGTAGTCAAGTCCTAGTTTCGAGAGGATGGCCAATACGAGCTGATCATCTTTCTTTTCGATACCACACTACTTCAGCTGCAAAACTAGTGCTTTGAACTTGGAGAAATATAGCTGCAGGGATTCAAAGCTTGTTGGACTCAGAGAAACCAGCTCATTCTCGATTTGATGTCCCCTCATCTCATCTGTCTTTCCAAAAAGATCAGCAAGCTTCTCCCATACTTCATTCGGTGATGTCAATCCATCGAGATGGAAAAGGAGGTCTCGGGAAATACTGAGACATAGGAGGCCATAAGCCTCATCTCTCCGATTGTGCCATTTGATATTCTCTGCAGCTGCATTGGGCTCTGCTTCTATTGCCATAGTCACCCTGTAGAGGCCTTTCGTTCTCAACAGTATCTCCATCTCTGCTTTCCATTAAAAGAAATTGAAGGGAGTCAAGATAGTTTTCTGTGATTGATCCATAGCTCTAGAAAATCTGTCCCGGCTGTCAGTAGAAGGCTCCCAGTCTTGATGTCGAACCTGCAAAACAATTTTTGAAGGAGAGTAACAACCTACAATGGCTCTGATACCATGTAGAAATTTAGGCCAGTAGTAGATTAATTTCACTCACAACAATTATCAATTGATCATGCAAAATTGCTAACAATGGAGACTGAATATGGAGCTGTAACACAAAATTATATTAACTGAGTGTACAATATCCAACCCTGTAATAAAATATGTTGCTGAATATATAGAATACATCAATAGGTGGAATGCATAAGGAGGCATCCAAAACTAGCATAAAGCAGGCTTACCCAAAATAGGCAAATCCCCCATAGGTGTAAAAAGTTGATCCCAAATCTGTCATGAGGCTCACGAATTGACAAGGGCACATGGGAAAGCTAATGAGTGGTGAAATGGAAGCTCATACATGCTTTTGCATGGAGGAAATAGTGGAGGATGAAAGGGGAAAAAAACAAGTTCACCTCACCTAGTCTTGCTTTCCTATGTGCCTTAAAACACTGAAAAAGAAGTCAATAAAGCAGAAAAAGCAGAAGGGCGCCTAGGACGCCAGGAATAAAGCAGATTTGATTCCTAAGGCTTTCCCAAGCGCTACATGAGTCAAAGATGGCGAGTTTGACCTCTATGGATAGGCAATTAACAACTTGCACATGGTGGGACTCATGAACTAGGCAAATAAGACAAAAATAAATGAATTAATGTCTAAGTGGGTAATACTATGGGTTTGATTATTATAACAGAGCTTTCTGGAAGGGAGATGCCATTCTTCTCCAGGAATCGGGTCAGCATGTCTATCTTCTTTTTCATACAAGAGCTTTCAGAGTGATTGCCCTTATTGCAGTATGTGCACTTGTTCGTTTCACCTTTGTTCTTCTTCTTCTGGTAATTCTTCTTGGGACCTTGTAGATCCTCCAGAGACTATTTCTTGTCTCTCTTTTTCTCAGGTGGCTTTTTAGCTTTCTTTTTTCCTTTTGAATCCACCTTCGAATCTCGAGCAATCAAAGCTTGATCTTTGGATGGTTTGATGGTGCCCATCATCACCAGCTTGTCTTTTTCTTGTGTGAGAGATTCCATGAAATCTGCAAGGCTAGGCATATTCCAGGTTCGAGCTGTCAGTTTTGTGGCATAGAAGGTCGAAACAAACACTGAATAATCAGGGCCCATCTTCGAGAGGATGGCCAATACGAGCTGATAATCTTTCTTTTCGATACCACACTGTTTCAGCTGCAAAACTAGTGCTTTGAACTTGGAGAAATATAGCTGCAGGGATTCAAAGCTCGTTGGACTCAGAGAAATCAACTCATTTTCGATTTGATGTCCCCTCATCTCATCTGTCGTTCCAAAAAGATCACCAAGATTCTCCCATACCTCATTCGGTGATGTCAATCCATCAAGATGGAAAAGGAGGTCTCTGGAAATACTCAGACACAAGAGGCCATAAGCCTCATCCCTCCTGTTGTGCCATTTTATCTTCTATGCAGCTGCATTGGGCTCTGCTTCTATTACCATAGTCACCCTGTAAAGGCCTTTCACTCTGAACAGTATCTCCATCTCTTCTTTCCATTCAGAGAAATTGAAGGGAGTCAAGATAGTTTTCTGTGATTGATCCATAGCTTAGAAAATCTGTCCCAGCTGTCAGTAGAAGGCTCCCAGTCACTGATGTCGAACCTGCAAAACAATTTTTGAAGGAGATAAAAAACCTACAATGGCTCTGATACCATTTGGAAATTGAACCAGGTGATAGATTAATTTTACTCACAACAATTAACAATTGATCATGCAAAATCACTCACAAAGAGACTGAAAATTGGAGCTGAACACTAAACTGTATTAACTCATTGTACAATAGCCAACCCTATAAAATAATAGGTTGCTGAATAAATAACATACATCAGGGATTCGAATGCATGAGGAGCAATTCGAATCTAGCATAAATCAGGCTTACTAAAAATAAGCAAATCCCCCATAGGTGTAAAAAGATGATCCCAAATCTGTCATGGAGCTCACGAATTGGCAAAATGGATTAGGCAAGCTAAAGAGTGGTGGAATGGTAGCTCATACATGCTTTTGCATGGAGAAAAGAGAGGAGGATGTGTAGGACAAAAAACTAGTCAACCTCACCTAGTCTAGCTTTTCCTTTTGCCTTAAAACACTAAAAAAGCAGGGAATAAAGCAGAAAAAGCAGAAGGGCACCTAGGAGGCCAGGAATAAAGCAGAATTGATTCCTTTAGCTCTCCCATGCGCTACATGAGTCAAATAAGGCGAGTTTGACCATTATGGATAGGCAAATGACAACTTGCACAAGGTGGGACACATGAACTAGGCAAATAAGATAGAGATAATTAAATAAATGTCTAAGTGGGTAAACTATGGGTTGATTATTCTAACACATTCCCCATCTTTCACTCCCAGTTGTTTAGCCAAGAATTATCTAGTCTCTTGACCAGAATGTATGATGTTTGTGGAGATGTATTGAACACCTCTCAACATGTTCTTAACAAAATTCCAAAATTCATCTTTTTCATCCCTTTCTTCATGAAACCTCCTATCCACAGATTCTACTTCCTCCTCCTGAGGAATCTTCCTTTTGGTGTCTGAATTGTATTTTGGGCCCATTGTGTATTATCAAGAGCAGGTATGGAGTACCATGCTCTGATACCACTATAATGTCCTAAGTCTGGTGTACAAACCTGAACACTTTAATTCTATATTTTTTCTTAAATAATTCTGAAGTTTAAGGGGTTCACACAGAGAATTCTTGGATTGGAAAAAACAAGAGTTTCTTCTGGGTGATTTTGCAGAGGACAAGAGTGATCAGTAGGCAGAAAACAAAGAGATGTCAGAAATTGAATTTCCTCTCCCCTAACACATTTATATTTGGTTCCATTTAGGTTTCAAAATCAGCATTGTGGAAACCTACTACCACACTTCTGGGCAACCAAACCGTGCAACTAAGGAGAGTAGTTCTACCTGTTTAAACCAGAGGATTCGGTAAAATTACAGAGGTTTGTTAAATAATTAATTTAATATATACAAATGTATTTAGACATTTTTCTGAGGTTCTGGAAATTTTGAGGTGTTTTGGGGTGAATTTGGGGATTTCTGGCAATTTTGGTCAAGAGAAACGTTGCGCAAAGGAGGATGATAAAGGGTGGTACAACCAAAACCAAAAAGGGATATAGATATCAGTATGGGAAGGTAGGAATATTACTGACCTACAGGAATTTACATAGCTCAGTTTGAGTTTACATAGCCTATTTTGCATCAATTTCAGTAAAACTAGTTATAAAAAACTAGTAATCTAGCTAGGGTCTTAAAAAACTATTAAATTGGATTAATTCCAATTCTGTCAAACATGTGATTTATAAAAAAATATAAATATGAGATCTTTGAACATGAATACTTATTTCAATCCCTTCTCCATCATGAAATATTCATTACAATACTCATATTCACTCAATCCCCCCATACATTGATAAAATAAGATATTTTTATGAAACTGAGATAATATTCTTCAAGGTCTGAGATATATCAACCTGATAAATGTAATGTTCAAAATATATTGACACTAAAAAACTTAAATAACATTATTTACTGACCGTTACAAATAGGCTTCCAAAATTAAGGGGCAGGAGGCCCGAATCATGACCAGCAAGGGGCTGTCAGCATAAGTGAAGCAAGGGCTTCACTGGAGCTCAAAATGAACTTGATGGAGGCAGTAATATACTTCTGGAATAATATCCAATATCTGAAATTAGCTCTCCATATACCTATAATAGATATAAAGGGAAATAGAAGAGAAGGGAGGAGCGGTTTGGGGATCATCACCCAATTGTCTGAGGCACAACACTCAAAAAGTATGCTCACATAGCATAAACACAATATAAAATCATCCAAACTAAGTCAATGGGGTCAAATTCACCTTTAATAGAGTGTTGAATGAACTTCTTATCAAGTGGGGATCCAAGGTGACCTGTGAGACCAAGTCAACCCTCAACAAACCCTAACCTTAGCCACATAGGCGCCTCCTTTAGGGAATTTAGCAAGTAGGACCATGTGGGATTTTTTCCAAGTTCAAATCCTCCTTCATAATTAGAAACTGCGCCCTCTCTTAGTCAAAAGTTGCTTCTTTTGATTTATGACACCTTTTTTTGCTTTTCCAGACTCATAAGGAAACTATTCTTTCCTTTGAAAAATTTCCTGCTTTTCTCTTACTGCTTTTCTGAGCTCCATAAGAGGCAACTGTGCCCTCCTTTGAAAAACTTTCCCGCTTTATCTTTGACTACTTTTTTCTGCTTTTAGGTACTTTCCTCTTTGTTTCCTATGACAGCTTTTGTCATAGTGTTTCCTCTTTCCTTCCTTGGCTAGTAGACTTGCCCAATGCGCCCCACCTGACTAGGCAGATTATTTACACCTCATTAATTAGAATAAATAATTAAAATGGAAAATAAAACTTAGATACATGCCTTACTTAGTTAATTATTACAAAATTTTCCTAGGGAGCATGATTAATGTCAAATTGAGCCCCTCCTAGGAGTCCAGTATTGTCAACACTTTAATGGCCATTTTGAGGGGACATGACAATATCTCAAATCACCGGGTTGCCAATGGAAAGTGTTGACTCATCAAAGTATTTCCTTGGAAAGGACAATGATAAGAGTTTAGTTGTGAAGCTTAAGCAGAAGTATGACGTTATCAGGGAGAAATCTGCATACATTATAAAGACCATCAACAACAAGGACGTCCGAGTTGCAGCCAAGCTATTGGTTGTGAAGATGGTGTGAAATAATAGATCCAACTAGTGCACCTCAATAGTAATTGCATGCACAAAGTAGTGCATCGAACGATTCCTGATGAACTGGTTGTTGCTCCTATTAAATCAACAGACAGAGGATGCAATGTTGGTGCAGGAAGGTAATATACCATTTACATATTCATGGATTTTGATCTTAATTTCACTTGTGGGTTGGATGCAACCCATGTTTTACCAAGGAATAGACATGGAAGTAGCGCAAACATGCAGGGGTGCATGCTATAAGAACCTGTGGTGGCTCGATGTTAAGGAGAGACAGGTTGACTGTACCATCTAATTTTATTTGTATTGGGATGTGCTTCGATATGCAACATGAAAGGTTTCACCTCTCACTGAGGAGGCAACGATGAAGTATAGATGAATAATTTGATTCACAATGGGACCACATTGTAAAATCTTACAGATGAAGAATTGGAGACCATTATTGATGAATGGCCCGTAGAATGGAAATTTCTGGTTAGCATAGAGGAAGTATCGGACAAGGAAGTAGGTCCACCACCCGACATGCAAGTCGACCAAGAGAAGACAAAGGATTTGCACAATGAATCAGTGGAAGCATCATCCAATACTTCGACCGATTCTGAGATAGAAAGGGAATTTAAAGAAGGTAGGACCAAATGAAGGTTTGAATAAGGAGATGGCAGACGAGAAATTCAGTGGCATAATGGCTGCGATCACTACCGCTACTAGTAACATCCAAGCACAACTTAAGAAACATTCGACTAAGTATTTCCACCAAGTTAAGGGATTGTTGAAATCCCTGACAAATGTGATACTTGAGAAGGTCCCACAGGTTGATTTTCTACAAAGAGCAGCAGAAATAAGTACGGGTAAAAGGGTAAGGATAGTGCAGATTCCACCGCACACCTTGGAGTCTGGAAGCAAAGATGTCCATGCAGTCATGCAGTTGTTTGACGTGATCATTATTGACATCAACAAGCTACCAATGAAGATGCTTACACGACTATAGAAGAAATTAAGACAAGATATTATGAACCGAGAAGATATTGTGCAGGATCAACTAGTTCAGTCACAGCAGCAATTCGCACAAGCAAAATAGGAAATCGAGCGCATGAAGAAGGAACAAGAGGTAGATATAATTTCAAAAGAAAAGGCCTTAGATGACCAAGAGTGATTGGAAAGGGCCATTTTGGTCACATGCCAGCAAATTCCAGACATCGCGACAAAGATGTTTGAAAAATAAAATATACAACTAAGGCAAATAATTGCAGAATTAAAGAAGGAGAATGAGGATCTATAAGCACATGCAGTCCCGAATACACCACTTGAGCAGGTCATAGAGCAAATAAGTAAGATTGTGGATGCGACAACTTATATTGAGGAGTGTGAGAAAATGGTCAATGTAGTGGCTGAAGAAACCACATAGTTTTGGATGAGTGTGGTCCAGGATGAGCAATTACAACAACTAGGTGAGCAGCTTCATGAGGCGGAGGCACAACTAGCATAGATGTGGGAATCCTTGAAAATGATGCCCCAAGTGGTGCAGGTCAGCAAGGCAGTAGAATTGAAGGCGCTCCAACAACAAGCGAACAAAGCGTGAGAAAGGAATCAACACTGCACTACATAGTTAGATGAGTTTCAGGACTTCGGTGAACAGTTGGAACTTAAGGCTTTGGACATGGTAGAAAACACTCAAGAGGCACAGACATAAGTGACAGTGACGATTGTAAAGCATCCAACTGATCAACAAAATAAAAGAATGCAATATTTTCCTCCTTCATTCTTCACGCCAACAAATAAAAGAGTGCAATATTTTGGTTTCATTTTCATTCAGTTTATGGCTCTTTACTCACGTTTTAATGGATAACAGATTTGGATTCAAGGAATGAGGCAATATATGTCTTCACAAAGGATTTTCCAATAATTATTTTGGAATTTCATAAATCTTGGGTTTAGTAATCCTTCTCATATTACATATTTCCACATAAAGGAACTCATGCACTGATATAATTTCAAATTTGATATGCACCTGTCCTACCAGTTTGGGTGAGCAGATAGGATTGCTCAAATTATATTAGTGCGTTAGTTCCTTTATGTGGAAATATGTAATATGATAAGGATCGCTCAACCCAAGATTTATGACATTCCAAAATAATTATTAGAAAATCCTTTGTGAAGCCATATATTGCCTCATTCCTTCAATCCAAATCTGTTATGCATTAAAATGTGAGTAAAGAGCCATAAACTGAATGCAAATGAAACCAAAATATTGCATTATATCAGTGAAATAAAATTGAAATCCTATATTGATACTCTACCAGTTTGAAATTATATCAGTGCATTAGTTCCTTTATGTGGGAATATGTGAGATGAGAAGGATTGCTCAACCCAAGATTTATGACATTCCAAAATAATTATTGGAAAATCCTTTGTGAAGACATATATTGCCTCATTCCTTGACACTCCCTATGGAGAGTATCAATATAGGATTTCAATTTTATAAAAGAGTGCAATATTTTGGTTTCATTTACATTCATTTTATGGCTCTTTACTCACATTTTAATGCATAACAGATTTGGATTCAAGGAATAAGGAAATATATGTCTTCACAAAGGATTTTCCAATAATTATTTTCGAATGTCATAAATCTTGGGTTGAGCAATCCTTCTCATATTACATATTTCCACGTAAAGGAACTAATGCACTCATATAATTTCAAATTTTATATGCACCTGTCCTATCAGTTTGGGTGAGCAGATAGGATTTCAATTTTATATGCATCTTACCAATGTTTGATATGATAGACTTTAACCCATCTAGGAGAACCCGGTGGAGAGTATCCTTGTAACAATTGACACTCCCTGTGGAGAGTATCCCTGTAACAATTGGAAAAATTATAAATATTAAGATATATATTGGTAAAAAATGAATCAAAAAATGATTTAAGAACATAAATTAAATTCCATATATTGTAAACGAATAGTATATCCACATTACTAGCCTTTCTGGATCACTAGAACTAGCATTGAATTTCCCCAATCATTTCAATAAACTTTACCTATTTTTCGAAGATTCTTTACCTCCGTGACCTCAAGAAATGTAATTATGTAAACCTTTCCCACTTCCAACTAGATTTATCTCATCTATATTGAAAACAATATCATCCTCGTTAAATCTACAGCACAGTCCCCACATTATCATTCTAAGGATCCGATAGTTAATTACCCACCCACTTTGTATCTTGTATCTCAATAGTCGGGTTCGTAAATTTGAGTTCTATCTTCAATCTACCCCTAACTCATTCTATTTTGGAGGTCTGGATCCTGCCTCTTCAATAAGATGGATGCCAAGATCAGGAAATCCACAATGTCCCCAGTTAAGCTTGATTTTGCACACAAAAGACAATTCTCACAAGACACACATAGAGCAGTTGAAGAAGAAACACATACCTACTTTCACTGATCGTTGGTCGAGTGAGTGACTACATAAATTCTCTCTCCATCAACCTTCCTGCTAAAGCCGCTTTATTCCATCAACATACATAACCGAGTATATTATATGAATTTTATACAGGTACTTCCCCCTCAACCGGCATAAATTGATCTATCTGGCATTGGCCATCCTTTCCCTTAGAGGCTTGGATTTCCTTCCAAGTATGATGCTGGAAAAATTTAAATAAAAAAAGGGGGAACCCTAGGGGAATGTAGAAATTCTAAAGCATTGATGGCATAAGGAATTTCATAAATAGGATAAGGATCTAGGCACACAATTAACCTCGCATAGAATTGTAGAGAATTAGCATAAGGAGAGAAGAAGAAGAATTAATGAACACACATTAATGAATGATCAATAAATGATAATTGATATTATTACATAAGTAATACATCCTTATAAATAAAAAAGGAGTTTCTAAAAGGAAACTCAATCTAGCTCATAAAGCAGGATTACTAATTATGATAAACCCCATAGTTTGATAAAGCACATTCCTAATCTATCAAGGACCTCATGAATTAGCAATAGCATGTGTGAGTGATGATGAGTGAAGGAAATACTTGATAATCCTGGAATATGGAGAGAAAATAATGGAGGATGGGTTGGAAACAAAAGTTGCCAGTTTTCTAGTTAACTAGCTTTACCTTATCCACAGAAAAGCAAAATAAAACAGATTCTACTGTAAATCGCAGTTACCAATTCTGGATGGCCATAAAGTGGTCAATATCAACCCAAAATCAGAAATAAATCATTCCTAGAGTATAGATGGCAAGTGTTGACTCTAAGGTGCAAGTGGATGCCAACTATCTAATCTAGTGAGTAGGAAATTAATCAAATAACGATTAATTATTTATGACTGGGTTTAGGATATTCCAACACCCCCCTTTAAGCCTGACTTTATGATGATATCTCTAAACTAATCAGAAATATATATGCATATAGGGCCCAACAACAAAGCTATCGTCACCCTTTTACAATTTATCTTGTCCAAAGAAATGAGGAAAGAGGAAAAACCTCAAGGGGAAAATCCTCCCTCAAGAAAGGACATGAAAAGCAATACCAAAAAAATGTTGAACTGCTGGTGTTTCTGCTGCTCCAAACTAAATGTTGATTTCTAGAGGAATATTCTTCTTGGGAAGAAGATAAATCTGCTCACCTGGATCAAAGTCGCAATATGGAAACTAGGACCATGTAGAACAACTGAGATCCAATGATGTGAAGGAAATACTAAAGGATCTTGAGACTTGTAATCAGCTCCAAGATGATGACATGAATTGAACTTTGAACCAGTAGAGATGAAATGAGGTCCAAATAGGTGAAATAACTGTCCAAGCGAATGCATAATGTCTCCATCTTCATTTACATAGAGAGGATGTGTGAAAGTGATCATGTAGGAACATAGAGAAGGCATAGGATCAAATAGTGCGAATGCATGGGATCCATGGGTTGATCTAGCTTCCAAAGAATCCAAGAGATCACATATAAGCACAACAGTAGACTCATGGGAATATACTGGTAAAGAATCCTCTGTGGTAGAAGAATGTAAGGAGGAAAGATAGTGTTGTTGAAAATCTTCAAGGAGGCTCTGAGAATGAGTGCCAAGAACAAAGGAGGAGCTGCAGAAGCGCATGGGATCAAGTATGGTAAGTGGTAAGACACTAAAAGAACTTGATTTGTCTAAGAAAACATCTTGAAAGTCACTGGGTTGTGCACCATCAAGGAGAGAGGTATGCACTAAGTGTGAAAGGTCTGGCATATGGATCTCAGAATCTATGATAGAAGACATCGAGAACACTGAATGTGTGAGTGAATCATAAATAGAAATAGCAGCTCCATTATTCACTTCTTTTTCATCAAAAACATCATAAGAAGATGAATCAAGATCTTCTACTTCAAGAGACAAAGAAAAAGATGGCTCTTCAATATTTTCTTTTTAATTGAAAGAGGAAGCATTCGAATCAAAGAGAGTAGTAGCAGCATGAACTGTATGAGAAACTTCTTCTTCATGATCAACTTCATCAGAGACTGTAGAGGACGAGACATATTGAGAGAGAGAAATGATTGAGGAGCTAGAGGAACTCTCCACATAGCTAGAAGGATCATCATTGTCCTTTCCCAAAACTCTATCCAATGTTGTCCAGAGATCCTTTGGGTATTCAACAGAATCAACAAGGTAGCGCATGCTTGGAGAGATAGCTAGACAAATAGCTCCAATTGCTCTATCACAATCATTCAACTAGTCACTTGGCTCTTCATAAGTCTCTTCATCAACTCCAATATATATATCATAGAGACCTTGTCTCTTTAGATATGAAATCATATTCAATTTCCACTCTGAATAGCTTGTGAATGGAGAAAGAAGAGGAGCTGATACTCTTGAATCCATTCGAAGTTGAACCTACAAATTAAACCTACAAATCTGAAAGGAGGATTAATTAATGAAATCTTAAAGATCTAATATTCTGTAGAGCTTTTATATCCTCAACTCTGATACCATGTATAAATTCTAAAGCCTTGATGGCATAAGGAATTTCATAAACAGGCTAAGGATCTAGGCACACAATTAACCTCACATAGAATTGTAGAGAATTAGTATAAGGAGAGAAGAAGAAGAATTAATGAACACACATTAATGAATGATCAATAAATGATAATTGATATTATTACATAGGTAATACATCCTTATAAAGGAAAAAGGAGTTGCTAGAAGACAACTCAAGATAGCTCATAAAGCAGGCTTACTAATTATGATAAACCCCATAGTTGGCTAAAGCACTTTCCTAATCTATCAAGGACCTCACGAATTAGAAATAACATGTGTGAGTGATAATGAGTGAAGGAAAGAATTGCTAATCCTAGAATATGGAGAGAAACTAATGGAGGATGGGTTGGAAACAAAAGGTGTCAGTTTCCTAGTTAACTAGCTTTACCTTATCCATAGAAAAGCAGGATAAAGTAGGAAAAGCATAATAAAGAATATTCTGCTATAAAGCACAGTTACCAATTCTGGATGGCCATAAAGTGGTCAAGATCAACCTAGAATCAGAAATAAATCATTCATAGGATATAGATGGAAAGTGTTGACTCTAAGGTGCAAGTGGAGGCCAAGTATATAATCTAGTGGGTAGGAAATTAATCAAATAATGATTAATTATTTTATGACTGTGTTTAGGATATTCCAACAGGGAAGCCATGGAAAGTATTTCAGGCACTGTTAAACTTTATATTAGTACAAGAATCTCAACATTTATGCAAGATTCAAACTCTAAAATAATGCTAGAGGAGAACAATGCTTTAATTGCTCCAACTCTCTAGACATAATCTTGGAAGGACAACTACGGTTGTTTTCTTGAAGAACCTGGAAGAACGTGACGCGTGTGTCTGTGTTTATGCATCCACCCTTGTATTTTTATTTTCCGATATCTATTACACCAAAACTTTACATATGCTCTCCACCTGGATGACGCTATCTTGAACACGCAGATGGCATATTCACCTTATCAATATTCCCCTTTGGCATAAACTCATATGGTAACCACACAACATGTATAGTAAATATTAGGCACTAATCTGTATGCCATGTATCTCACCTAATATAAAAACAAATACCTATAAATAATGGGAATGCAAGTACATATGATAGCTTGTACTAAACATGTGTTCACAAATAAGGTCAGCTTAAATAATCACGTAATTAGGACACATTACAATATTCATCATATACCTTGTGCTTTAACCTCAGCTTGCTTAATTATGACACATTACAGTATTCATCATATGCCCTTTGCTTTAAGGATCTGTTTAACTACGCGTCTACACTAAGAACTAATGACTTAGACAGATCGATCCGAGAAACAAATCCAAAGAACTTGTTAGATTAGACCTCCCAGAAACATATCCAAAGAACTTTTTAACTATGATTTATACTATCAACACGTGCTCCCTAAGCTATCGGCAGGGACTTTCTACTTTATCAGCTTTCCTTGTTAAGATACAGTAGGTAAAAGTTGAAAGAAAACCTCTTTTTATCTCATTATAATTATGACACAGTTTTAATACAACAATGCAACATTGTGTTTTCGTTATGAAAAAAATAAATAGATGTCCAATATAAACAGTCTACAAAATTATTTACCAAATACACCATCTCCATTTTTTTTTTACAATTTATATCTATATTGAGGATTGTATTACTATAAATTCATGGGTTTTATTTACAGAATTGTAAGGATGCTTGTTTCAAATCCTGTGGGAGACCTAATGCTCCTCTTGGAAAGTTCAACACCATGGTTGTAAAAGTGGAAAAATAAAGTTGGTAAACATATACTTGAAGATAAGCAAAACCACCATTTTTTATTTACTTTTCCCAAGTCCCTTTCATACAACTATTGTCATTATCTTGCATTGCAGTACAAGCTTGAAGGTCGATGCTGCTCATGATCAGATCATCTCCTTTTCACTGAACTAATTTGTAAAAGGTGTCTACATATAATATTATTGGTTTTTGGGTATAAGTTGTTTAGTCTTAATACAAGCAATCCTTTCTCCCCTCACAACAAATTGTAAACTTCCTTACTCAGTATCATCATAGTGATGTACCGAGCAGGTTGAGAATATTGAAGCTAGGTATTCAAGATGGATGGATGGATAGGGAATTATATTTGTTGGGGAGGTAATCCATGGACCATTGTCCATCTATGATGGCTTTCTAACAAAGTATATAAACATTTTCAAGAAATTAAATACAAGTTAACTTTTGTTTAGGGCATATTATTGACCGGTTTTTATGAAAGCCGTTTTAGACTGATTACTCATTCTTGCTGCCATGAATTGGTGTGCTTAGTGTATACATTGATGTGTCTTCCTTGGCATGATATCTACACTTGCAACTAGCTCATTCCTTTGCAGATGCCATTGGTTCACCATTTACATGCACTGCAAGTGTTGCGGTCCTGCCAAGCATGGATGCAGCTAATAGTTACTAGTCTTCTTTGATCCACCGTAGAGAACTCGTCTCCATTAGCTTGAAAAACTCCAAACTGTACAAACCATATAAAGCAAGAGATGAAAGCAGTGACACTTGGAATGTTCAGCAAGAGATGCAAGCAGAAGCTATTTGTTGCACTTGGAATGTTCACAGATTTGTTCACCTAGACTGTAATCTTCATGGATTTTTCTGCATCGACAACTTTGATTTTGATCACATGCTCACTCTAGTGGCCCTGGATGGAGAATTTCTAGCCATGTTGCATATGCCTTTTCCAAAATATGCGACAAGGTATTTTTTTTGCATTCTCATTGTTTAACAAAATTATACAATACATTATAATTATAGTCTAGGAAACTAAGAAAATATTTATAGAAAGATCTAATGAAAAGAAAGAGTAAAAGTATAAAAATCCCATATTATTGTTAATGGCAATACATTATAGTTGCTGTGGATAGACGTCAAATATATCGAGTTTGAAAATCCATCTAAAAAAATACTACTTTTCTGAAACAAAGCAACTTGAGATATAAATAAAAAACACTATATAATCTTTGTGGTATAATAATATCATAAGAGAACAAAATGAAGTAAGAACTAAACATTCCTTCTTATCTGTAATGGCATGATAGTGAGTCAAGTCGATGGAGGTGTCATTCCTTTTTTCTGAGACAAAGCAACTTGACATACAAAGCAAAAACTCTCTATAATCTTTATGATAGAATAAATATAGCATAAGGGAACAAAATCGAGTAACAATGAAAAAATACTTCTTAGCTGTAATGGCATGATAGTGAGTCAAGTCAGTTTAGGCGTTATTCCTTGTTGAAGGCATCCACCTTTGAATAAAACATCAAATTGCAATTTTGGAGCTTTCTTAACACGATCTGAATTTCAATTGCAACAAACCATGAAGCTGACTAAGGTTTGAAACTTCTCTAAGTTCCCACTACACAATGTAATAATTTTGAAAAGGACACTGGAAGTGCATTTGTGTGTTTCATTTTCATTTTTCAGACTCTTTCTTCTATTATTCACCCTTCAGGGAGCCAATCAGGAGAGGAAACTTGAACTATTTGCTAGCAGTACCAAGCAGTTTAATTGGTAGCAATATCAACAATTCATTTTTAGATTGTCCCCGAAGTTACTGAACCACGCGCTCAACCAACACTGGTTTCCAAGTACTTAGCAGAAGAGTTGGTATAAATGTGCTAGCGCAATTAGCAATCGAATAATTTGCGGCACTAACAGTTGGATGGAGGAGCCCTAATGGGACCTTTCGTGTCTAGGATTGCCTCTACTAGCGTGGCTGTAATCCAGATACTACTATGCATTATACTTCAAGCTAGTCAAAACATCCATCATCAAATTGCATGGATGTATTCATTAGATTTTCTTAAGTACTGAAGCAAACAATTTGATACTCACATAAAATAATCATGAAGATTAATTCTCATTTTCCTTGGTTTGGTTCTAATCATTGTTTTTTTTTATTATGTGCCAGGATAAGATTTGAAAAAGGAGATAAAGCTGGATAAGATTTGAAAAAGGAGATCGTTATCACCAACCATAAAGGAAAAACAAATTTGTGCTAGCTTGTGAAAAGACCTGTTTGCAGATATGGTTGTGCATCTGATGAGCATAATTTACTTGTTTAATTATTTTTGTTTCTTTAAACGAAGAACATAGTTGAATTTAATATATATCTTAGTCAAGTCTATAAGTGCAATTTGCATAAGAATTGTTGTAAGTATACCAAGAACCAACGGTTTATGCATGATATATCATTTCGAAATTTGAGCTAGTAACACACCACTAAAGAAATTGGTTACCAATAAAATGTTAATCAACAAGCTTTAAGTGACAATGTCAAATGTTACAATGGTGGTAGTTTCAATTTAAGATTATTGTTATTGAGTTGAAGCTGATACTAAAAAAATAACATAAAAAAATTGCAATACTCAATGAGTAGCTCTCATACCGCATTGACAATATAGAGGAAAGAGATCATTATAGATGTTATATACCTAAAATAACATTAAAAAGTTGCAATACTCAATGACGAGCTCTCGTACCGCATTTACAATACATAGGAAAGAGATCATTATAGATGTTATATACCTAATGATTTAGTAGAACCTCTCTTATTTATAACCTATCCTTGCAGAGATTCATTGTAGATGTTATATACCTTTTATAATTTATTCCTTTATTCATTAAAACAATCCCTTCATATGATTTTACATAAAATATAATATTAATTTTGTTTTCTTATTTCTTGGCTCTATCCATTAAAAATTAATTATTCATATGGATTATGTCAATTTATGTGAATTGTGAATTATGACAATAACTATGATGTTTTCACATGAAATATAATTTTAACTTTTATTTAGATTTTAGATATTACTTGATATTAAATACATACCAATAAGAGACATATAATTTATTGCTCTATAACCTTCTTTGTATATAATAAGAAATATGATTTATTGGTATTGTATGCAGTACTCTTAAAAAACAAAGTTATATGTAGCTCTTTAAATAACTAGGGAGCAGCCTGCGAGTTAGGTAAAAAATTATTCCAAGGCTTACCTTAGCCATCATTTAAACGAGAAAAATCCTACCTTTACCTTAGCTAGAGAATGAGCGACAAATAACATTCAGGTGTTGCTTCTTTATACATGCTATATACGCGTCTTCAGATGTGTCTACAAGTTCTCTCACTAGCGTATTCACGGGTGGCTGGTGCCGTCATAGGAGTATTCACCGGTGGCTGGAGGGGGAAGGCAGTAAATTTTTTATCCCATGACCAAGAGGATGAAGGGTAGAGAAGGAAACATGCACAACAAAATGCAACCACCCATCACATAATTTGTTTTTCTTCTTAATCTTGTTGTTCCTATGCAATGTCCATAGGGTCTACCCAAAGGTGGACACATGAGGTAGTTGATTCTATTCAAAAAGAAAATTACTAGGAAGAACTCTGAAAGAGAAGATCGAAGCAGGAAATTTTAGACTCAACGCCAAAGAGATCTTACAAAAGTGTGATGAGTCACGGAGTTGTTCCATCCCTGTTCAATTGGTACCTTCATAAAGAATATGCAACAGTTCATTACATTTAAGAGAGCATAAATCAATAATTTAATCATGTTGTTTCCCAAAATAATCATAAAGAATCTGTTGTTAAAGAATTGGTTCAAGATGGATGCAAGATGAATTGTTTTATCTATTACGAAAAAGATGAAGAGCTTATTTCTGAATCTACTTTCGCCTGGTTTTAAAGCGGTAAGCCCGTATATAATTATTATGAGGATGAGTATGACCTAGAAACTTTGAATATGCTCATATTTTCTATCTCCAGTCAAATATATATATACTCCGGCAGGTCCTGATGGTGATGCTGATCTACATATGCTCATGGAACAAAGATTTGGTGCAATAATTGATCATAGAGATGCTAGACTGAGGTGCAGAAAAAAAATGTAGAGTTGAAAACTTCCTTGGATTCTCTCAACAAGGATATGTAATATTCTAGGGTGATGGAAGAGGAGAAACAAGGCCATATAGTTGATTTACGATATCATCTTTTGGACAGTGCAGAGGCAAAAATGTGCCTCGAGTAGAGAAACAATTCTCTCCACATGGAAATGAACAAATGAATTTGAGTTTAATCTGAATTGTCTAAAGAAGGATATTGAATAAAATAATCTTCATCTCCAAGAGTTTACAAAAAAGGTGGAGCCATATTTGATAGAAAATAAAAAAATGAAGAAAGATATTAAATCCAAAGATGTTAGACAGAAAAATGGAGTCGCAATGGATGAAAAATGGAAAAAGGAAAACATAAGCATGTGTATGAAACTGAAAATGAAGCAAATGGAAAGCAAGAAAATCCAAAATCAAATGGTGTCGAGGGTGAAAGTAAAACACGATTGAAGTAGACGAGTGAAAAATATCAATTGTCATCGCAGGCAAAGAGTTGTCTTCTGCGAGCACCACTTCAGAGCAACAAATTACTAGTCATAACCTTCTTCTGACATTTGCGAAGAACTGAAAGGCTATGTTAAGACGAAAATCAAAAGTATATCAATGTTAGGATAAGAAAATATTATACAGGTATGATCTCTCACATTTAGATGCTTAGGGTTTTATTAAGATGCATAGTATTTTTGGAACCCTATATTCGAAAATAAGGATGATGTTTTTATCTTTCATCCCAACCTTCCTTATTTTCATCATAGAAAGAATTGGTCTACATCTTCAATTTTGGCATGCAAAACCCTGAAGTAAAGAATTTTCTGCACCCATATAAACTGCTTTATAAAATAAATTTTCTAAGTGAATATCGTATCTTGTGCAAGCATGATTTTGTATTGATTCAGATAGAAGTGTGTAGTTTTAAGCAATGAGCTCATTTTGGATATTGCTACAATTCCCGTGGATGAAATAGTTTAAACTTAATTTCTTTGGATTTCCATACACTCCTTATAGAGCACATTTTTAAATTACCATAGAAGAAAAGAGCACACTCAGAATATACACTCTCAATCAGAACTCATTTAGAATTTGTGGTGGATTTAATATGCCTACCATGCTTGTATGTTGTCAATATCTTTTGCATTTTGCATCATAACATAGCCAGCATTAATTCTAATTTTGAAGATGATGATTGAAGAAGTTGAAGAAATGGAATGACACTTGATAAAGCTGAAAGCGGTGGAAGTGCATTAAGGAACTACAATAAGTATTTATATTTAAATGAAGCAGCAGCACTAAGGTTTTGGAAAAAAAAAATTGCGAGTTTCTGTAAGAGAAAAACTGAAAACCCAACTTATTATTAGTACCAAATGATTGAATTATTGATAGCTATTTGTATTCCAGTGGATAATGAATTAATGGTGTATGTTTTAATTCTGAATTACATTAGTCTAAAGTAATTATCAAATTTGTTCCCTATGACATGAAACTCTGGCCCTTCAGTGTAATCTATGGAGAAAAAGGCATGCCTCTCATCCAAGTCAAATACAAAGGCCAGAGCAAGGATTTCCTAGCAATGGAGATATCTTCCATGATTCATTATTCTAGCCAAAATGAAGACAACAACAGAAGCATATCTTGGACATGTTGTCGAGGTTGGTCTGATCACAATTTGTTGGGTGGATTTTCTTTGAGTGGAATTCAGAGAGCTATAAGTGGAGTGCCAAAGCGTTATAAACTAGTAAAAAATTGAAGTGGAGTGCCAAAGCATTATAAATAGGTAAAAAAAACTGAATTCACAAGCATAAGAATAAATTGAATTCATGTGCTATTAAAAATGGTTTATAAGAAATTTCAAAATCAATATTTTCAACAATGGATTTAGAGCAACAAAAGTGATCAGAATAGTTTTAGTTTTTTTTTTGTATGTGAGACTTCCATCCTTGAGAGCCTGTAGCTCTTTCTGCATCTCACCTCAATAGTTTTGTAAACATCTTAGTAAATCTATAATAGAAAATTGAGAAAACTTATATATAATATCTGAAGCAAAGCTTTGGGAAGAAACCTGTGTTCTTGGAAATACAACACTAGTGGCCATGGGGGATTGAATGTGAGCTATCAGGAAACGCTTTTCTTCTTTAGTCCTAGCCCATTTGTTCCCGACCCCTTTGTTGGTTTGAACCTATCAGTATTCTCGCAGCTATTATCAAAGGTACAGTTTGTGATGGATATAGATTTAAAAGTATTGTCACTGATTTTCATCTCTCATCTTATCTAAGGTATAGTCAATGATGGATATAACTTTTAGAAGCATCCCCATCTTGTAAAACTGGAAAAAAACTGGTGTACCAGTGTTTCTAGTGAATTTCAAAATTATTTAATCATCTAACTTTAAACTTTTTAAAGGATAAATTTCGACTAACTGTATTAATTTTAGGTTAGTAATTTACTTGATGGCATCTTGGTTTCGTGATAAATCCACCTTCTCTAAAAATTATGAACTCAAGCATAAGGAATCAATACCTTATTTACTAGTGCTCTCCCTGCATTATGTGAGTCTAGGTCCTAAACATGGAGAGAATAAAACATGTTTCTTAATTGCAAATATTTTTTTTTTGTGTTCCACCCCTGGTTCAAGAAATCAAGTTTTAAAAGACACACAAGTCCATACAACAACCCCAAATACATAGTGATTATATGTTACGGAGAAAAATTCCTATGGCTTGGGGTGTACCACAACAGACAGAGAAACCACAAAAATCAATCCCTTCCCCATATGCAAGAGAAATACAACATCTAACACTAAAGGATCTCGAAACATACCTTATTCTGGCCGGTTGTAGTAGATCCCTGTTGAGATTTTTCCAATCCCGCTTGCGTTAGCAATTCACTCTCACCAACAGTAAATAAGGAAAGCATGCTATATAATATAGTGTTAGGCCTACTCTAGCATATATAATCAATGATACATAAGAAATTAAACACATCCATGGATTCAATATTCATTTAAATGCACATCATTGGACAGGAAAATATATTTCTATTAAATAAATCAGAGATTACATAAGTGACAACCTCTGTTGGAACATCTGCGAACCGGAGAAACTGAGTCCTCCACCTGGGCCTCCACCACCTCAATCCTAAATCTCTCGATAGCAAGCTCACAAGAAAAGGCAAGCTTGGTAAGAACACAAAGTGCTCCAAGGGACAAAGGGATGTAGACTCAAGTATAAGCAAGCTACGACAACAATGGACTATAGTTTTCTTGCTCTTGAATTCCTCCTCTTCAATGTATCCAAAGAGTTCCTTATATAGTGCTTCAATGGGGTAATGGAAGGTCAAATACAAGCGATATTGAGGCATATGGAAGGTCAAGAGACAAGTGACTCCAATCCACATCCAAGAAAACTACAAAGACATTTGGCCTTTTTCACACATCGTGATGTGTGCGGGTTTAGGGATAATATCCGTATATATACGCGAGAAAGGGATTAAAAGTCATGTACAATAAATAATGAGTGTTTTTAGGGATGATCTTGGAAACATCAAAGGTACAAAAATAGTCCATGGGGTCCAAAGAGTCTGCAGAAGGACAGGGAAGGCCATAAAAGTGTGATCAACCATGTGTGGTAAAATAAGCTATAACATTATAGATCATTTCATATTTCATTGGAAAATGTGTATCCCATTTGGATTAATGAATATTATATGATTATGTTATTTTTGTTGTTCTACTATTTAACCTTACTATGATTCTAGTCCCATAGTTATTGGTGAATGACGTTTTTCAAAGTGAATTCTATGTACACTTAACTCTTTTTTTTCAGAAGAAAAATAGTTGTTCCTTGATATTCATTAAGAATCGAAGGTAGCTTATAAAAAACTATGACATAAATCTTACTCAAAAGCTAAGAGAGAGAGGACCCACGTCCTTTTCCATAAAGAGTAACCATCCTAGTCTCCCTAAAAGAAACCTACCAAGTATATCCAGGGAGAGAACATAAAGAACACAACAAGATTATCCAAGGAAGCACTAGGGGTGAGTAGTAATATCCCCAACCCCTTGGGGATCCAAAGAGAAAAATAAAAGAGGAACATCCCCAAAAGTCATTGAAAAAAGGAGGTTTTGAAAAGCCCCTACTCAATAAAAACATATATGAGTGTGTCACTCTAACAGAAAACACTCTTAAAAGAGCTGAATCAGTCCTCCTCCAATGATTTCTCCTTCATAAAGTTCTAAGAAGGAGAAAAGGCCAGAGGTCAAATAAAGTGATTCCTTGGATAAACGACATGCACTCTTATTGTGCTCCCGATAGACATGCCAAAATTCAAGAGAAAGAAAGAAAAATTTAATATTAGTGATTCTGTCACACCAAGAATCCAAGTTCAAAGCAGAAAGAGCTACCTAATATTTTTCCCAATTAATGATCACAGACGAATCTCCACACACATGAAGAGAAGGAAGACCCATAACAATTGCAATGTACATCAAAACCCAGATAGAAAGAAACTCATCCCTAGTGTTGGTGCTAGGTCCACAACCCATTTTAAAAAGAAAATAATGGGACTAATTTATAGCAAGAGTAAATCCTGATCCACCAACCTTTGTAGCTACATCCCCATCGAAAAACCTAGAAGGATAGAAGATGATTGGAGAAGAACTAATATCCTTGAGCTTCTTTTTTGTACAAACCACGGGATAAGACGAATCCTGATCCGTATTTCTGATGTTGATAGGGACAGTTTTCGGAAGTTTGTCCTCAAAGATACAGAAGTCACGGCATAACCATATGTTCCAAATGTAGAACACGAGTAGATAGAGAAAGTCCCTATTCTACTTAAACCAACAATTAAGGTTCTCCATAAGAGAAGGATCCATCCATGTGAAGACAAAAATATACTTCAAATAGAGAGATTTTCTCACAGCACGAGCAAAGGGGCAAGAAACAAATAATGGTTCACCGTTTCCTCATTTAAATTGCATAGACACCATCTATTAGGACTCGACCAACCCTTTTTTAACAATTGTCCCAACCAATTATGCAGTTTTCCAAGCTGAGCCACAAGAAACACTTGATTTTAATCGAAATTTTCCAGGACCATAACTACGTATGAAGCCATACAAGAGATTTCTTCAATTTGAAGGATACAATAAGATCATATGTAAGACTGGTCATGACCTCACCATTCACAACATTGTGCATCCAAAGAATGGAGTCTTTATCATTAGAAAGTCTAATACTCCCATGGTGTAACCCATGAATGAAAAGGGTCCATTAAGTTTTCCATCTTCCACCTGGTAAATGAAAACTAAACTAATGTGTTTATGGGAGGTTTCTCATTACGGGTGTTTATAGGAAGTTTCTCATAATGAGAATAAATGGAAACGGTTTACTCATGTAACTTATTTCAAGAAGTATATAGTGCATGGCTGCGATATGTAATGTGGTGTGTTGTCTAAGAGGCTGAGGTGCATCTTGTAATCTCTACTTCTTCATTAATGAGCTTCAATAATTTGCATGTGTGGATGTTTCCCCTCTATGGTTTTACCATATGAAATCATGGTATTTTGTATGGTGTTGTTCATTGTCTGTTTCTATAATTTTTCTCTGAAAATAACAAGTGGTATTAGATCCGGATCATGACATTGTTGTGACCCACACATTAAAGAGAGGCATCTGCATAAAGAAGAAATCTAGTCGACAATGTGGAGGACGAGGAGAATCCATTCGGTAGGCTAGAGGATGTGGAGAGGGAAGAACCCATCGTGGAGGAGTATTGGTTATTGTTGCAGAAGGTGTGTGCGGAGATTCCTGGACGGCCTAGAGATCAGTGTTTTTTCGTTGCTGGATGAGACCACCTTTATAAAGAGAATTGTGTGAGTTTTCTCTCAGCAAATCGTGAATAGGACAGAGGTTCATAGTGTTGGAGAGAAGACGTAGAGGTTTAGGCTAGAGAACTCATTGCTGGAGTGATGCGCATGCGTGAAACTGCCTGGACCGAGACTAATGACAGGTGAAAGAATCGATGTTGAAGTAGACTGCTGGTGACTGCATGTAGACTATCTGGTGGCTGCGTGTGGACTATCTGTCCGCCTGTTCCTGCACAAGCCT
The DNA here is from genome assembly GCA_001517045.1 of Pseudotsuga menziesii. Classification (NCBI taxonomy): domain Eukaryota; kingdom Viridiplantae; phylum Streptophyta; class Pinopsida; order Pinales; family Pinaceae; genus Pseudotsuga; species Pseudotsuga menziesii. Next base: position 289,797 of record LPNX010738115.1, read on the forward strand.
GTTGGATACCAATCCCCATCTAGTCGACTGAGTCTTGCTGCTTGAGTTGACTCAGTGAGGGTAGATTTCCTGTTGGAGCATGTAGAGATTGTGAGAAATGATAGTGTTGTTGTCTACTTCCTGAAGAACAGTGCGTGGAGAAAAAAAACTATTGTTGGATTTCAGTGTAAGAGGGAGCCGAGTCTGTCTACACCCACCTATGAGCCCATCTATGAAGGATTTATGGGTAAAAGAAAGAAAATTACCTGTGCTATTTTTTTATTGGAAGTGAAATATATATATATTAAAAAAAATTCAGAAGTTATTCCAGAACTACAGTGGAGAAAATATAGTGTTATTTATATTGTGGAGTATATTGTGGTGTTTTTTGTTTGTGAAAATATATATATTTTCAATAGTGTCTAGCACAAAGTTTGAGATTGAAAAATTTAATGGTAAAAACAATTTTGAACTATGGAATTTAAAGATGCGGGATTTATTAGTTCGGCAGGGATTACAGAGAGATTTAGATGGAAAAAGAAAAATACCTCTCACCATGAGAGATGATGAATGGGAGGATTTAGATTCTAAAGAGATAAGAACAATCAGTTTATGTCTTGCAGATGATGTGTTGTTCAACATTATTGGAGAAACATCATCAGCGAGCCTATGTAACAAGTTAGAAAGTCCGTATACGACCAAATTAGTGACAAACATAATTTACTTGAAGCGACAACTGTACGGTATCAAAATGAAAGAAGGGACAAAGATTGAAAAATCATTTAAATGTTTTTTAACTCTCTTATTTTCCAGTTGAGTAGTATGGATGTTAAAATTTATGATGAAGATAAAGCAATCAATCTCTTATGTACTTTACCTAAATCTTGGGATCAAGTAGTTTCTTCCATTAGCCTTAGTACAACTAATACTTTAGAATTTGAAAATGTGGTTGGAGTGTTATTGTCTGAGGAATTAAGGAAGAAATATAGTCTTGAAGCCTCTTCGCTTGAAGCTTTGGTTGTTAGAGGTCAATCCAAAGAGAAAGGAGAAAATTCAAGAGGTACTTCTAGGTCTAAATCGAAGGGCAGAAAGAGAAAATTAAAATGTTGGTACTGTAATAAAACTGGCCATCTCGAGAAGGACTGTTGGAAGAGACAAGAATCCAAGAAGGATGACTCCAAGTCAGAGGCAAATTCAATTAAGTCTTCTGATTCATGTATGATTGATGAGGTCTTGTTCGTTTGTAATATTTCTGAATATAATGAGGAATGGCTATTAGATTATGGTGCTTTGTACAATATTTGTCCTCATAAATATTTGTTTGCTTCCTATCAAACAGTCAATGATGGAATAGTTCTTTTAGGAGACAATCATTCATGAAAAACTGTTGGGGTTGGAAGTGTTAAAATTAAGATGTTTGATAGAGTAATAGGAACACTTACAGATGTTAAACATGTACCTAAGTTAAAGAAAAAATTAATTTCTTCAGGAGTATTGGATTCTTTTGTTCAAAAGTTTACATGTTTTGATGGAACTCTAAAATTTTCCAAGGGTTCTTGAGTGGTCATGAATGCACAGAGGACAGGAAACTTTTACAAATTGGTTGGAAGGACGCAAGTTAATGGTACTGCATTAGTATCTGAAAAAGAGTTCGTATTCACTCAGTTATGGCATCAACATTTTGGTCATACGAGTGAAAAAGTACTTTAGGTATTAATGAATCATAAATTGCTTCCAAATTTGAAAACTTTGAACTTTATGTTTTGTAAACATTGTATATATTGAAAGCAGTATAGAAAAAATTTAAAGTAGGTAGTCATGTTAGTAAAGGTGTTCTTGACTACATTCATTTTGATTTGTGGGGTCCATCTCCTACCATTTCCTATGTAGGAGAAAAATATTATGTATTATTTGTAGATGATTTTTCTATAAACCTGTGGGTCTATGTCCTAAAAAGAAACACTTGTGTGTTTAATACCTTTAAACAATTTAGAGTTATGGTGGGAACAAGAACTGGTAGGATAATCAAGTGTTCAAGAACGGATAATGGAGGTGAATTTAATTCTTTAAAATTTGAAGAATATTTCAAAGATGAAGGGATCGTAAGACACAAAACAAATGTTTACAGTCCTCAGCAAAATGGCGTTGCAGAACACATGAACATGACTCTTCTAGAAATAGCAAGGATCATGCTCAATAATGATGATTTGGGGAAAGAGTTGTGGGCAGAAGCAGTTTCTACTGCTTGTTATCTAATAAATCAATTACCATCAATGGAAATAGATTGTAAAATTTTGGAAGAGGTATGGACTGGTCATTCCTGTGATTATTCAAATTTGAAAATTTTTGGTTGTGAAGATTATGCACTTACTCCTAAAAATCAATGTTGTAAGTTAGACCCTAGATCAAAGAAGCGCATTTGTGTTGGGTATAATGATGTATTGAAAGGATATATATTGTGGGATCCTATTTCCCACAAAATTATCATTAGCATAGATGTAGTTTTTTTATGAATCTTCTCTGATTAAATCCCAAAATGTAAGAGTTGATGTGGAACATGAACAGGTAATATCAAAACTACTAATTCAGTTGGAGAACTAATCTTCTCATGACTCAAAGAAACAAGAAGAAGTTTCCATGAGAGAGAAGTCATAGAAGACGAAGACATTCAAGAAATTGTGGAAACCCCACTGCCTACACCAATAAGATCATTCAGGGAGATAAATCCTCCTAATAGGTATATTGATTTTGTTTTATTTGTTTTATTTACTGATGATGGAGATCCTTCTTGTTTCTAGGAAGCGATTGATTGCATTGACAATGCTAAGTGGAAGGTGGTAATGAAAGAAGAAATGGATTCTCTGGAGAAAAACAAGACATGGGAATTGGTTGAATTCCCCAAGGATAGAAAAACTATTGGACATAAATGGTTCTTTAAATTGAAGAAAGGAGTTGATGGTAAGGTTGAAAGATACAAATCCAGATTGGTCACAAAAGGGTACTCTAGATGGAGGGTATAGACTATCATGAGATTTTTTCACTAGTTTTCAAGCTTGTATCTAGTTGTATTGTATTAGCATTAGTTGTATTGCTTGATTTGGAGTTAGAGCAACTAGATATTAAAACAAGTTTCTTACATGGAGATTTAGATGAGGATATTTATATGGAACAACCCGAAGGTTTTGTACAGCATTAGGAAGGTAGATTATCTTGCAATCTCAAGAAATCATTGTATGGCCTTAAATAGTCACCTAGGCAATGGGACAAGTAGTTTGATTCTTTCATGGTGAGTCAAGGTTATACTAGAAGTGAGTATGATCATTGTTTATACTTCAAAAAGTTGAATGATATATTCATTATCTTAGTATTGTATGCTGATGATATACTTATTGTGAGAAAAAACATGGACGAGATTAATAGGTTGAAGGCTTAGATGGCTAGGATTTTTGATATGAAGGATCTTGGAGTTGCAAAACAAATCTTGGGTATTGAGATACACAGAGACCAAAAAAATGGTAAGCTCAGTTTTTTACAAAAGAAGTATGTTGAGAAAATACTTGAAACATTTGAAATGAATAAGGAAAAGATTGTGAATATTCCTTTGGCTTCACATTTTAAACTTTCTTCAAGTTTATGTCCTAGTAGTGTTGAATAAAAGGATTATATGTCCTGTGTACCATATGCCAATGCAATAGGATGTTTAATGTATGCAATGGTGTGTACTAGACCTAATATTTCACATGCAGTAGGTGTTATTAGTAAGTACATGGAAAATCCAGGAAAATAACATTGGAATGGAGTGAAATGGGTGCTTCGGTACTTAAGTGGCACAAGTGACTATTGTATCAACTTTAATAATAACGATGATTCTATATGTGGTTTTGTTGACTCATATTTCGCAGGTGTTTTGGAGAAGAGAAGGTATACTTCAAGTTATGTGTTTACTTTTGCAGGTGGATCTATAAGTTAGATGTCAAATCTTCACAAAACAGTTGCTTTATCCACTACATAGGATGAATACATTGTTGCCTCACATGCTTGCAAAAAGAAAACTTCGCTGAGAGGTCTACTTAGAGAAATTCAAAGGTTGCAGAACAATGTGCATGTCTTCTGTGACAGTCAAAGTGTTATTCATTTGGCTAAAAATCTTGTTTATCATAGTATGACTAAGCATATTGATGTAAAATATCATTTTGTAAGACAAGCCATCAATGAAGGTAGAGTGGATCTGAAAAATGTCCATACTAAAGAAAATTGTGTAGATATGTTCACAAAATGAGTATTGTTAGAGAAGTTACAATGGTGTGTAGCTTCTCTTGGTTTGAAAAAAATGTGATAAATAGTCTTGGGAAAAGTATTTGTAAATTTTGTTGTCAAGGTGGAGATTGTTAAATGACAACTAAACTAATGTGTTTATGGGAGGTTTCTCATTATGGGTATTTACAGGAAGTTTCTCATAACAGGCCTAACCGAAAAAGCTTTATTGATGTAACTTATTTCATGAAGTATATAGTGCATGGTTGGGATACATAATGTGGTGTGTTGTCTAAGAGGTTGAGGCTCATCTTGTAATCTCTCCTTCTTCCTTAATGATATTCAATACTTTGTCTGCATGGATGTTTACCCTCTTGGGTTTTACCACATCAAATCATGGTATTTTGTATGGTATTGTTCGTTGTATGATTATGTAATTTGTGTCTGAAAATAACACCACCCAGGTCCACATCATCTGTGGTTAAACAATAGGATTGTGCAAAAATTCCTCCCCCCCTGTTACAAGCATGGTTGAGCAAGCTGATGCCGAAATTTGTGAGATATACCCGCAACTCTTCTGAAAGTGAAAAAGATGAGTTTTTCCCTGAGATAGGTCAATATCCAATTTAATACTATTTCCATTACCTACTTTCCAACCTATCTTACAACTTAACCAAGAGAGTGTCCAGATGAAACCATCCCAGAAAAAAGAGGTTCAATGAACGGTGAACCGCTTCCTTCTTAACCAACCTTGAATTGACATATTTTTGAGATAATTTGCACAAATCACTTTATTCCAAATACCCGACCCTTTCAAAACCATCCACAGACTCTTGATTCTGAGCACCATACCAAACCATTCCATGTTTTTTATGTTCCATCCTCCATAATCACAAGGCCTCGATATAGACTTCTAGTCAAATAAGTGCAACCTTTGCTTGAGAGTCGTGCTTCCTTAGAGAATGGAGAACATGATTTGACGAAGTCTATTCCAGATTGACTTGGGAATTCTATCCAAAGAATACCAGTAGATAGGTATACTGGATAGAATAGATCGAATAAGAATCAATCTGTCCCATAATCATAAGAATATGAGGGACTGATGACTAATTCTCTTCTCAATTTTTTTTAGGATCCATCCCCAATCATTGACACCATAACCCAGTGGCTTTAGGTGATACCCCATATATTTAAAACCAAGATCATTTGGTTCCATTTTGTAGGGAAATAACGCTAAGATGCCATTACAGACTTCCTCGTTAACATCATTGAAAATAAAAGAAGATTTGTCCTTACTGATGCTCATACTAGATGCTGAGCAAAAAATATCCATCCTTTCCTTATATACAGTCCATCATTCCATAGTTCCCATTCCGAACAAAACCACATTGTCCATGAAGAGTAGGTGAGTTATGGCTAGAGACCTAGATATCTTAACCCAATTAATAAAACCATTACACTTAGAATAATTGATGAGAAGGTTGAGCCCTTCAATTACTAAAAGGAAGAGAAGGGGAGATAGAGGACATCCTTAACGAATGCCCCTAGAAACTTCGAAAACCAATGATGGAGATCCATTTACCCATCCGAGAAGTTGAGGAGGCAACACAACCCATGATCCAATTAACCCCATCCAGAGGAATACCAGTTTGTAAAAGAACAAGCCTTAGGAAAGTCTAGTTCACTTTGTTGAAGGCTTTGACAAAATATAATTTAAGAACCAAGGCCTTCATCCTGTTATCTTTAATGGAGTTTAATATTTCCTGTGTAATTCCCACTGGTTCAAGGATTTGCCTATTCTTTAGGAAGTCGTACTGCTATGCCGAAACCCAAGATAGGATTGTCCAAAAAGCGTTTGAGACAATTAGCTATTATTTTTTGAATAATATTTTAAATCAAGTTGCATAAAGAGACAAGACAAAAGTCTACATATGTTTGAGAACAACAATAACCCCTTTTTTTGGTCTGTTCAATAGCCCTCAATAATTCCTCTCCCACCAACTTGAAGAACCACAAGAAGAATTATATGGGCCATTTGTCAAGATCGAGGCTTTTATCCTTTTTAAAACCTTTTAAAGCTGCCTCTACCTATGATAAATAAAATTATGAACAGAAATTGACAGAATCATCTGCTAATAAAAAATAAGGGTAAAGCTTCATCTTAAGCTAATCCGATATAAGAGATTTATCATCATCATTTAATAGAGAGGAAAATTAAAATCTCCCCATAGTTTTGATTTGTGCTCCATCATTAACCAACTCACCGTCATCATTCTTTAATTCCTAGATGGCATTGAATTTCCTTCTTGTCAAAGAAACATTGTGAAAAAAAATAGTATTGGAGTCCCCATGTTTAATCCAATTGGTCCTACTTTTCAATTTCCAAGTCAGAACCTCATGAGCCAAATACTTTTCTTTTCATCTCTTTAGAGTTGATAAACGAATAAAATTGTCCTTTGAAAGTATGCACGATGGGCATGACTCAAAGAGAGCCTGGATCTCTGCCTCAATATCAACAAGGTCCTTTCCCCTCTTCTAAAGCTACTCCTTTTCCCAACCCTTCACCACTCCTTTAAGCATTTTAAGCTTTAAGACCAAAAGAGACATATCATCATCGACTGGTAAGGGAGCCTTTGATATCCATGAAGTTCCCACAATATGTGAGAAGTCCTCCTCCAATAACTAAGCAGAGCTGAAATTAAATGGATATGTGTGCATAAAGGACAGATCATCCCATTCCATGCATACTAGAAAGTGATTAGAAATTTTTTAGGGATGGGACCATGTTCTATATCTACGAAAGAGAGGGAGCAAATGGATGGAAGCCAAGAAAGGACCAGTATTTTGTTGATTCCCTTGACCCCAATACGACCATTATGCCAGGTTGGTCCCAAACATGAAGGGGAAAGATCCACCAGATTGGATCTAACTAGAAGTTGTGAAAATAAAGATGCCAAAGGGTCGATGCGCACTTTGAAGCCCCAAATATCAGCATCATTAAGTGTAAAATTAAGGTCCCATGCAATAATCAGATTAGGAAGATAAAAAATACACCCCTCAATAACATTATTCCAATAAACCTCCCTATTTTGATACGGACCGTAGCAATTGAGTACAGAAAGTTCAGAGTTGAGACCCTGAATCTCATTTTTACAAGAATACCTGCAGAAGAGATAAAGGCTTTACATCAAGCATCCAAAGGGTTCCACCCTCTTAATAGCCCGCTTGAGAGAATAGTACATCCAATGGCACAAAACTCCCAACCAAGATTAATTTTAGCAAACACATGGAGATCTTGGTAGTGATAGCACATCATTTCTTAAAAAAATATCATATCCAGATTTAAGTCCACAAGTAGAGACCGAAGGGCTTTTAATTTGGTGAGCCCTCCAAACCCACAGATGTTTAAGGAGAGGAGCTTCATGAGGAACTCAATACAGTGGGTGATGTTTCTCTAAGCACCAGAGAAGAGGAATGACTGAGTCAAGAACAGTAGGCACTAACTGCATCGTTGACCGTTACTAAAATAGGGGTATAAGGATATGAGCTCCTTGTTTCCCTGGCTAACATGGTTGATTTAGGTTTCCTTTCCCTATGGATAGTGACATTCTCAAATTTGATAGAATCAAGGGGGAGGGTAGAGGGAGAGGGGGGTTGGGGGTTGTCTGAGAAAATGGATAGAGAACTCAAGAGGGTGCGATATGAAAATCAAGTTGAATCTCGAGGGATTCCAGGCCTGATAACATAATAGACGAGTGTAGAGGGAACATCTAGAAGAGGAGGAATGTCATCCTTGGAAAAAAGAGGGGTTTCATCACTATCCAAATGAGGAGCCGCATACAAGGGCCCTGAGACCACGGGATCCAACTGAGGAAAGACGACGCCGATAGAGTTTGAGTGTGCAGCACTGACAGAGTCCACATAAGGAAAGCCAAAAGAACTAATAGAGGCTAAGAGAGCAGAGTTAATCGGGTCTAAAGAGGGAGGAAGCATACACGATAGAAAAGCATCACACTCAGAGGTTTTGCCACCCAAATCTAATTGAAGACTAGGATCCACCAAAGGAATACAAAATTAACCTTGTTGTAGCTATCTAAATTATCCACATCTTCAATAAAAGGAGTTCACCTTTTGTTAAATCTTCATAAGTAGTGGGTGAGATAGAGACATACAAACCTTTATGTGACAAAGAAGAAGGTTCCTCAATGGACGTGTCCGAAATGGGAGGAGAATGAGAATGATGATCCACCTTTACATTGTCTCTCGACCGAGACAATCCATGTAGAAGAGAGGGGCATGAGCATCTGAGGTGAATCGTATTGTGGCAGAAGTTGCAACAAAAAGGAAAATTCAGGTAATCAAGCTTCTGGCAGATAATCATATCATTGCAGATAATTCCAATCTCTACCTAAATACTGCATGAGACATCAAGTTCAACTATAACTCGAGCCATTCATTTGTCAAAGTTGTGAAGAAAATTAACCTCCACAGCCACGAAGCAACCCAAGGAGTTCACGATACCCACCATAATGTCTTTGCTCCAAAGAGGCAAGGGGAGTTTCGGAAAAAAGAACCCATAAGTGTCGCATGATAACACGGTCCTGAAGCAGATAAAAGTTGGTGTTCCAAGGACTTAGCACTTGGGACCCCTTGCCAATTTTTCAAAGGGAGCCAAGGATTAACGAAGCATCCTTGTTATCCATAAAAACAAAGACCAACCACCTCTCCAAGAGACTAATAGTCGGGACGTAGTCAAGTAAAGTATTCCAATGAAGTGTATCCCAGTAAACCCACTCACCTTTATTCATGCTACCCTATTCCAAACTCCCCACCATGGATCAAACAAAGGGCTTCCACTTTATCCATCTACACGTCCCTTCCCAGAACGAAGCTACGCTTCGCTATGAGAGCCTTAATAGATTTATATTTCCGCAAAGAACGAAAGGAGGAAGGGACGTATCTCTACAACTACCCATACCCCCCACTCGAAGAGATAGGCAAGTCAAGAGCCATAAATCCCAAAAGAGAGAAGACTGCAACACAATGAGAGCCGAAAAACCGACCAGTAAACTATGTACAATCTTGGGAAACTCATTCCAAGGAATTGGAAATATTTTTGAATATTTATCCCTTACTACACAATAAAGGTAACAATCCACTACCTAACAAGAGGTGGGATACTTCTTACACAAAAGAAATAACCTGCCCGACCTAACAAGACCTAACCAGTTCAAGAGTTCCCTTGTGGGTAGTGCCCACCGTGTTCAATTCACACACATTTCTTGTCAACAGATTTAGAGACAATACAAACTGATAAATACTACTGAAAATGTGCAATATCATCTAGACATATAAATTCTTAAAATGTGCAATATGATCCAAGCTATGTTTTTTAAATGATAATGAATTTTGTAATAGGGACAATTAAAAATCATAAGATATATAGTTGTTGGGATTATCTGCATAGAGTAAGTCATTTCTATGACCCTATCTATGAGTATTAGTTTTAATTGATGAATTTTCATGCTTTCAAATGATCCACTAGGAACTCATTACATCAGGCTATGCCTACATGAAAGAAGAAATGGGATTGAAACGATCGAAATTAATTGCATGACATCAATCATCACCTCCAAGGCTTGCACTATATGAAGAAAACATTTTATAGTTTCCTTGAATAATATGTTTATTATTATGGTTTAAAATTTAAACTCTAAATAAAACTACTATTGCAAATGACACTTATTATGAAAAAATTTCCTATGAGATTCTCTAGTCATAACCATAAAGTGAGCATTTTATAGTTTCCTTGAAAATGTATTTGTTAAAATTATTTAAGTTTAAAATCCAAAGAAAATTGTTAATGCAAATGGCATTTATCAAGAAAAAGATTCCTATGAGATTCTCAAGTCATAATCATAGATCATGGCCATAAGATCTGCAAGTAAAGAATTAGAAAAGATTAAACCTTATCGATTCTAGCGATGAAAGATGCTTTCTTATAATGGAAATATGCTTATTACATTAAGTGATTTAGATATATCCCAAACTGTTCATATAGGAAACAAACTGGCTATATTTTCAACATAGACAATAATGATGTCATAGTAAAAAGTGTTTCTATAATGAATACTTACATTTCCTAATATACAATTTGAAAACTAAACGATTAACATATGTTGTGGAATTATTTCTTAGTGAAGCATCGCCAAATTTTTCATCTGGAAAAGAAAAAAGCATTTTTCTTTGCCTTTATCACTTTACAGAAATCCTTTAGAATCAAATCATTCCCCTACTTATATCTAATATATTTAATGGAATAATTGTGTAAGATCGGTGAAATTGCACATTGCAATTTACTTAAAATAAATGAATCACTATTTATTTTTGTGAGAAAATCTTATAGAGTAGAGAGGATAGAAATCTTTCCAAATATTTTTTGGAATTGATTTTTAAAATTGATTGTGACTCAAGTTCTTGCACTCTACCTCATCCTTTATTACGAGAGTTGGTGAAATTAGCACATCTAAAATACAATGACTAAATTTGGTTAAACTTACAAATTTGTGAGGTCAGTCATGTTCGAATCTGAATATGATATAGAACAGATGACGCTATTTCTAGCAAGGTTCTTGCACAAAAAATATCAAGTTGCATAAATCTACTTAGTCGAAAAAACTCAACTATCTCAAACAAACTAAAAGTAGGAAATCCAATAAAAGACTCTTTGTTGTATGGAAATGGATATAGTCCTGTATAAGATGAAGTGGGGTTTTTGGTTGGTGCAGGTGAAAGAAATACCATTCCATTCATAGACCCGTGGACACATTTTAATTTTTTTATTTCTATAATCATTTTTTTAAATTTCAAGTCTAAGTCATAATTAGCAAACCTCAACATCCCACGATTATATCTATTTATATATCAATCAATTTATAAAGAATGCTCCTTATAGTGGGACTTAACGGGATACTACCGTAAACAATTTCTATAGCAATTCCCTACACATCTGCTACTGTATTAGATTTAAATGACATGAATATTGATTAGGGAATTTACTTTGTTGATCAATATATTATCACGTTCATTCATAGAGGGTTTTTTTTAATATTTGAAAAATAAGGTCAATATATTGTAGGTATTATGGGTAGGAGAGTAGGGTATCAAGGGTTTATAGGTAATGGGGGTTTAAAAAATGGTATCTAGTAAAAATCCTAAATATCTAGTAAAAATAAGTTTTTTTTAAATTGCAAATAATTATTGGGATGGGGAATCTACAAAATAATTTTGTTTGGTATTTATCAATATCTAGTGAAATTAGGGGTATTATTTAATATTTCATTAATGAAGGTGTTATGACATAGTTTCTCTAAGTGAATACCCCCATTCCTTCACAACATTCATTTGTGTATAGGTGATGGAGACCTGGGACCCTAGGCCTACTATATCTTTAGTTCCTACAATCATGTACTCAATAAACATAATCCCATTCACCATATGCATGTTCTTCATTCTCATAAAATGCAGAGTTCACATAAGTCCTACTTCAGTTCTTCCCCACTGGTAACTATTCTACCATTATACATGGATGATTTTAAGGAACCATACTTATTCTATAAAATGATTGGCGATATTTTTCAAAAAATATTTTAATTTCCAAGGATTTTATATCATTTATATAATAATTTGGCAATTTTTTGGGTGAAAAAATTTTACCCCATCAAAATTGGGTGAAACCGGGGTTCAAAAAATGCAAAATGGCGAATCTTTTTTAGGAGAAATACATGGAAAGATAGCCCAATGGGATAAAATTCGCCCCTAAATTCATCCCTGCCATTATATGCATGTTACAAGAACCAGGAAAACGCTACAGAAAAATCATACAATTGGCCAATCTCTGAATAACATAGCTATATATCATCTTACCTTTAACACAGGTTCCTCCAAGTGTTCTTAATCCCAATCTGAAGTAAGATTTCTAGCCATAACCTTTTATTCCTAACTGCTCTGGTTCTAAATAACTTTTAACTCCATAGAGGGGATCCTTTTACTTGGTTAGTCTTGTGCGCTCAGCATCACATCCTATTCAATATTCATGAGATCACCCTTGAACCATGCTAAACCATGATCAAATCCAAGATGGGGAATTGTGCTCACTGCTCAACAGTCCACGTAAAAAGAACTCGCATATACAAAGTGTAGAGTTCGATTCAGTTGAAAAAGAAAAGACATGGCTCTGCCATCATGAAATTGATCTATGTTGTACAGTTCTAAAATCACAGAGATCAAAAAAATGATTCCCACGCATATGGAAACCCTTCCTTCAATAACGCAATATAATGATTGCTCTGGTATTTCATGCCGTCAACATACTCCATCACAAGTCTCAATGCAATAACGAGTCTGATTCCTCTTCTTATAGCGTTTGCCATGCTCCGGTTCATCCTTCGACCTGCACAAAGATCATCCTCCTTCAATCGCTATTGACAATTTCTCCAAATTACACAAAGTCAGAGAAGAATTTCTACAGAAAACTGGAACCATTGAAGTTCTACCCAAGTTTCACTAACTGGAATCTCATATCCATAGATTATGCCCAGCCATTTAATTATAGAACTGGAATCATATAAAGCTTATGCTCAGTTCTTTCATTGTCAGGTCTCGCTTGCATAATATGTAGCTATTCATAGAGCTACTGTCATTCACCAATATCATCCAATCACATTACATACAGAATGTAAAAGAACAACAATAGATATTGTAAGGATAAATCTTCATTTACATTCAGAAAACTGATTGTACATACAATCTAAGAAATCTTGTACTCTGTCTATGGCCTGATACATCACTCTCTAGCTATACCCCCCTTTCTTCATGCGCATGGTATTACCTTTAATATCCCCAAGAAGCTCTTCTTTCAGCTCAATAAAAAACCCTAACAGACTAGCAACTAATTCCCCAAAAAAACATTCGATCTTATCCACCTAAACGACTCATGACTTCAATATCAACGAATTCTGCCACCTAGTGCAGATTCGGTTACAATAGTTCATGGCCACTCATTACTAATAACTTAATGACTTGACTAACATCTCGCTAGCCTAGAACCTTCTAGCTATCTTTGCAAACTCTAATATTGACCATGTTTTTACAATGAGACCAATCCCTTGGAAATATTAGAACCCTAAGGTCTAATTAACAGCTTAAAATTTTTAATGAGAGCAAGATGCTCCTGCATCAGACTCTCGAGGTAGAAATAATTCATGACCTCCTAGTCAAAATCCTTCTTCCAGGATCGAAAACTTTAAACTGTATCCAATCCCTTGTTGTGTCATGTTGTTGTAGAATATCTCTTATTGATGTTATCTAGTTTCTTCCAGGTTTCCAAACCTTGTACTATAGTTGTCCACTTACCTTGCTGAAAATATCTTGCATAGTCAATTGCTCCCTGTTGTTGATTTCTCTATTCACATTAGTATGCACCCTCTCAGGTATTTTCAACATTAGCATCCTTATTTCCACAATTACTTTATCCAACTTTGTTCTTGACGAAAACTTACTATCCATTTCCATTTCTATTTGCTTCATACTCTCCTTCAATATAAGAGCTACAAAACTCTTACTAAATTCTGGTTCAAACATCTCTCCTTTGAAAACCTACTGATTATTCTTTGTATCCTCATCACCATTATTGTCTCTCGAGAAAATTTCTTCTTCCAGCTTCAACTCCTCATACTGAATATGTATATTTTTAATTTCTATTTTCTGTGCTAAGAATTTCAATTCCTCAAATAATTTAGCAAAATTACCTTGGAATGAATTTGTATCATCCATGTCATATGTAGCGTGGGTGTATTCTGCCATCCAGTAGTCTAAGAGCTTTAATTTTTCCATGAAATCCCTTTCCTCTGATGTAAGACTTTCATAATACTTTCCTTTCTTTTGGTTTTGTGCATGAGCCAACTCCACCCCGTTTTCTCCTGAAACAGATTTTTGCACAAGTTCCTTTTAGAAATTTTCTTCTTTGATTGTGTATGAGTCTCTCTTTGACAATCTTCATGAGATAATGCTATCTCACTTTCTTGTAGAACATAATTCATATTCTGCCCATTCTTCTCCATCTTTGTGACAATTTTCAATGGTTGTCCATTATTTATTAAACCTACAGTCATACACAATATATCAGCTTTAAAATCACAAGGATTTGTAGTCTCATTTGATGCTTTAGACATCAATTTCTCTTGTTGATTTGAACTATTCAAATAGTTCAATTTCTTTTTTTTAGATCTCCTTTCTTCATCTTCATCACTTTCTCCAAGGATTGGTCCTTTCTCTAGATTGCAAATAAACTCTTCTCCAACAATTTTCCTTTGTTCTAGCTCAACTCCTCTGAGTCCTTCTAACCTCAACTAAACACTTATCCTTTGTTCAAGCTCGTTAAGCTTCATCTCCTCATACAAGTCAATGAATTCACTGATAATTATTCTTTAAATATCCACACTCTCTTCATTAACTATATCATATAGCTGCTAATTATTTAAGAATCGTATCCCTTCCTCTAGAGATTTATGATTTGCAACCTCTATGTAACCTTCTTCGCTTACTGTAACAACTTTCAATAGTTGTTCTTCATGTTGATTGTCTTCAGCTCCAACAATCCTCAAATCTGTAACTGAATTCTCTTCTTCCTTTCCTCTGTTGCTTCTTGTCAAATCAAGGAAATCATTATGCTCATCCTTTTATGTATCACAATCTTCATACTCGACCAAGTTTCCTCCATTAAGAAATGCATCTATATACTTGTTTTTCTGCAATAGTTTAAAACTATATTCCTCTAGAAGGTATTCTTCATCATACTTGACCTTGTCACCTACACCAATCATCATGATAGCTATAAAAAACTATCCAGTTTCATCTACTTCATAGTTTGCATGCTAGGAATACAATACCTCTTCAATGCTGGCATCATCCATGGAACATCCATTAGGTTCCTGACCTTCCTCAAAGTCTAAGTTTCTTCCTTCTGGTACTATACTTCCTTCCATGATTCCATTGATTGGACTTTTCATATTATTGCTTTCATGATGCAATGCTCCATCATCTAAACTTGCATATCCTAAATTCACACACCAATTATCAATTTCAAAATCATGAGACTCCATGGTCTCTTTTGATGCTTCAAGCATCACCTCTTCATGCTGGCCTTCATTTTCAATATGTTCTTTCTTAGCATCATCCTTATCCTCATCAAGCAAGGGTCCATTTTCTGGTTCACATACAAGAACTCTTCCCTGGTACTCAGTTGCTTTGAGTAATTCTTTCTTTGATTGAGCACTCAACCTGTGCTCCCACTTCATTTGCAGCCTATGCCACTTCACTTTCTTCCTAATATTCCGTCCACACCTTTGTTCTTCATCACTCCTCTGTAGTAGTTCCATAAACATATCAAGATGTATTCTTATTTCAGTCATCTCTCTATTATATTCTCCATCACTCATCCTCATCTTTATTCCATTTGCACTAGAATCTTATTTCCCTCTACTGTGGCTTCTCTCTGAACCTCTGCAATGACTATCATTGGTCATCTTCTTCTCTATTTCCATGATTTTTTTCCACACACATTGTGAACTACACTAAAGCCTCTGCAATAGCAATTTTACTTCATCTTTCTATAAATACCTCACCAAGCTTCTCTTCCTAAACTTGGTCTTTTGGTAACACTAGTTCTCTTTCTGGAACTTCTTGAGCATTCTCTTGCTCTTTGCAGGCTTCTACAATTTCTCTCACATTCACTGAGAACATCTTCTTGTCATCTTTATGTCTAACCTTAGCTAGAACAATTAAGGTTCTCCTGCCACACTTCTCTTTCACTTGGAAGATTCTACTTGCTCCCTCTACCACTGCTTTACAGTTGTGGTCTTCTGCTGAAATAACCTATCAGTTACTGCTACCTGCACATTTTAAAAATATTAAAATACAATGATCGATTACATGTCTCAGTAGACTTGCTTATCCAAGAAATTTGAGTTCTTTGCTGCAAATATCTCCAAAATTCCTTCTTCTATCAAACCCTTGGCATCACTTCAAACCCATTTGTTTTTCCAGCTCTATTCCTTGGTTGGAGTTGTCTTTCTATGCCTGCAATTTATTTGCTATGAATTCCTATAGAGTCTCTTCTATATCTTCCTTCACTATCCAAAATATTCAGCTCTACCTTACTTTTTCCAAGAGCATTAATGTTTTGCTTGAATACTATACATAGGCTTTGCTTGCAACTTCAAATTCCCTTCTCCACTTCTCCCTGTAGGATGTTCTGACTATGATACCAATTGATGCAGACCTAGGACCCTAGGCCTGCTATATCTCTAGTTCCTACAATGATGTACTCAATAACCATGTAATCCGATTCACCATACCCCTGTTCTTCATTCTCATAAAATGCATAGTTCACATAGGTCCTACTTCAGTTTTTCCCCACTAGTAACTATTCTACCATTATATGCATGTTACAAGAACCAGGAAAATGCTACAGAAAAATCATACAATTGGCCGATCTCTTAATAACATAACAATATTTCATCTTACCTTTAACGCAGGTTTCTCCAAGTGTTCTCAATCCCAATCTGAAGTAAGATGTATACCCATAACCTTTTATTGCTAACTTCTCTGGTTCTAAATAAATTTTAACTCCATGGAGGGGATCCTTTTACCTGGTTAGTATTGTGTGCTCAGTATCATAGCCTATTCAATATTCATGAGATCACCCTTGAACCATGCTAAACCATGATCGGATCCAAGCTGGGGAATTGTGCTCACTGCTCAATAGTCCATGCAAAAAGAACTCATGTATAGAAAGTGTAGAGTTCAATTCAATTGAAAAAGAAAAGACATGTCTCCATTGTCATGAAATTGATCTACGTCGTACAGTTCTAAAATCGCAGAAATCAAACAAATGATGCCCACGCATATGGAAACCCTTCCTTCAATAACGCAATATAACAATTTATCTAGTATTTCATGCTGTCAACATACTCCATCACAAGTCTCAATGCAATAACGAGTCTAATTCCTTTTCTTACAACGTTTTCCATGCTGTGGTTTCTCCTTTGACCTACACAAAGGTCATCCTCCTTCAATCGTTATTGACAATTTCTCCAAATTACACAAAGTAAGAGAAGAATTTCTATAGAAAACTAGAACCATTGAAGTTCTACCCAAGTTTCAGTAACTGGAATCTCATATCCAGAGATTATGCCCAACCATTTAATTACAAAAATGGAATCATATAAAGATTCTACCCAGTTCTTTCATTGTCAGGTATCACTTGCACAATATGTAGCTATTCACAGAGCTACTGTCATTCATCAATATAATCCAATCACATTACATACAGAATGTAAAAGAACAACAATAGATGTCAAGATAAATCTGCCTTTTCATTCAGAAAACTGTCTGTACATACAATTTAAGAAATCATGACCTACTATGTCTTTGGCTTAATACATCACTCTGTGGCCATCTCCCCTTCCGTTTCTTCATTCCCGTAGGCTTACCTTTAATATCCCCAAGAAGCTCTTCTTTCAGCTCAATAAAAAACCCTAACAGACTGGCAACTAATTCCCAAAATAAACATTCAATCCTATCCACCTAAATGACTCATGACTTCAATATCAACGAATTCTGCCACCTAGTGTAGATTCGGTGACAATAGTTCATCACCATTCATTACTAATAACTTAATGACTTGACTAACACCTCGCTAGCCTATAACCTTCTAGCTAGCTTTCCAAACTCTAATATTGACCATGTTTTTACAATGAGACCACTCCCTTGGCAATATCAGAACCCTAAGGTCTAATTAACAACTTAAATTTTTTTAATGAGAGCAAGATGCTCCTGCATCAATAGGATTTTGAACTCTCCCTCCTTGAATTATTATATTGATGGTTTGAAAAAATATGTCTCACTTGAGAAATTAAATATATACTACCAAATCTTATCCACGGGTTGATTTAGGAGGAAACACACAAAAATAATCCATACACAAACAGATAAGTACTTGTTGTAAACTCACAGATCACATAGGGTTACCAATAATACACATTAAAGCATACAAACATAACATAGACAAGAGACAAGAACATATATGTAAAACAACAGATTATATTGTATTACGAGGGTCCATACAAACACAGAACTAAACCAATTTCTCATCTAGATCAACAGCCTAATATATATGATTTACAAACAGTTACATATAACTACCTGTCGGTTCAGTCAATCGACACGACCTTATGTGCCCGACCTAATCTCTAATTAGTCGGCTACTTGACTTAGTTGGCTCACCAACTATCTCCTCCAACATCTCCCCCAGGAACAAAATATTTCTCCGTCTCGAAGAAACAGGGGAGGTACTAAAAACTCTTTACTGTCTTCAGATAGTTATTTTCTTGTTTGTTTTTCATGGGCTATGAAGTCAGATGGTTGGTCGCTTCTGTATGCATACTTCAATGATTACTTATGTTGTAACGGCTAGTTGATGTTGAAATTCTATCCAACTTTGAAGTACTTTCTCGATGTCAATGGGAAGTGTTGTAATACTTGATAAAGTCAACATCTTCTCCTAAATGGAAAATTCTGCTATTCTTTCCATGTCGGGTCCCATGAACTCGTCCTTTTCTTCTGTTGTTTCCAGTAGTCTTTTCATCTATGGGAAGATGGTATCTAATTTCTCCAAGATTGGGAGTGCTTGTTACACCCACTGGTGTGCTTATCTCTCAAGTCTCTGCAGTTTAGCTATCTCTGGCACGATTTGATCTTGTATTGTGTTTCTCAGTGCTTCTTCAGTGATTTGTCTTTTTTCCAATGCTTCGATCTGTCCTCGAGTCTGTTGAAATACTTGCCCGTAATAAGTGGGCCAGTATCGGAGTACCCCTTCTGTAATCACAGACTCTTCCATGTGGTCTTGTAGCACTTTGTAAGCTTCTCAGAATGTTGTGTACTATTGCATCAGTAATCTAGATGTCTCTTCTTTTTTCTCTTCTTTTGTGTTTTGCATATGTACTTGGAGCTACAACTTTACCTGATAAGGAGCTTGGACCATGATCTTAAGTTTACTTAACATATTGATGATACTTATATTTTTTTTCATTCATCTTTGCATCCGTATGTTTGCTCCAAACCTTTTGCTGGATTATGGACTAAACATATAACGCCTTCAATAATCTCTTTGGACTTCATTTCATACTTATGTTGATTCTAAAAGTGGTGTGTTAAGGGTTTCATACTTATTCCGGCTATGGAGGTAACACTCAATCCTTGAGAGTATACTCCTTTGGATAGGACAACTCTCTATACATTATAATTCATAGTAAATATGAAAGATTTATTCAAACGGAGTTATCATGGCCTTCTTTAACTTTTTACTAGCTCGTGGGTCATAAGGCATAACGTTATGCCAAAACTATTTTGATTTCCTAAATGTGTAAATACGACTTTATTCATACCTATACAAGACTTTGGATTTAACTCGTATATATGTCTAAAGCTTAGGTAGGTATCATTTAATGTTGTCCATGTGGCTTGACTGGTTGGAAAACACTCTACTCTTTCCCCGTTGGTTGAGTGGAGTAATTTCTGAGTATGAGCAGCTATTTGGTTATTGCATAGATGGTTTAGTGGTCTCATTTTTCATTCTCAAACCTTGGGGCGTAGAATAAAAAATGAGGCCACGAAACCCTCTATGCAATAACGAAAATAACAAATTATTAGTTTACCATCATGTGAATTAAATTTTATTGAAATTTTATTATAAAATTAATACATATTTTTAGTAACTTATCATACTAAAACTAAAATGATAGACTTTTTACTTCAAGCTAGCAACAATCACATTAATAAAATTAATGTGCATGATTACGTCGATAGGCATAAATTTAGGCACATACTTTTTTTATTAAGGTTTTTTCTTATAGTATGTGCTTAAATTTACACCTATCAATGTATTCAAACACATTAATTTTATTAATGTGGTTGTTGATAGTAATGAGGTGGACGCACATATCTGCAAAGTATTAATATAAATAACATTGTTAATTAATTATAATATGGTACTTAATTAAAAAGTAGTATTATTTAATAAAACAACGATAATGAAATGATATTATTTAATTAATTAACGATATAATAATTAATTAATTATAATATTAATAATTGCATTATATTGTACAAATTTACGAATATGATTTTTTATTAAATTATTATACTGAAAATAAAAATAAAATATTATTATATAATTCAATACAGTATTATTTAAATATTTAACCCTGGTTGACTTTGGTTAACCATGCTTGACTTTAGTTTGACCATAGTTAACCATGCTTAAATTTACTAAACCACGTGGCCATAGTTCGCAATGCGATATGAAATTTCATGAACATCGAATGTCACATTATTAATGTGTCAGATCGTGGACATTATTGCAATCCAACATAACCCTTAACCAATCTTGAAATGTAACATAACCCTTGATGAACATTGCAATGCAACGTAGTCCTTGATAAAAATCAGAATGTGACATAACACCTAATGAACATCGAATGTCACATTGTTAATGTGTCGCGTATTTACTTGTGTCAAAACATATCGGACAATGTAGCAAACCATGGTTGACTTTGGTCAAACATGCTTTACTTTAATTTGCACTAAGACAACTATGGATCACTTTAGCGAGTAACTTAATGAAACAATAGTATCATTGAATAAAACAACCATAATGAAATGATATTATTTAATTACTTAACAATATAGTAATTAATTATAATATTAATAACTACATTGTATTATAGGAATTTAAGAATATGATTTTTTATTAAATTATTTTATTGAAAATAACAATAAAATATTATTATATAATTCAATAAAATACTATTTAAATATTTAACCCTGATTGACTTTGGTTAACCATGCTTGACTTTAGTTTGACCATAGTTAACCATGCTTAAATTTAGTGAACCATGCGACCATAGTTCACTATGCGATATGAAATTTCATGAACATCGAATGTCACAATATTTATGTGTCAGATATCAGGTAGTGTTGCAATCCAACATAACCCTTAACCAATGTCACAATGCGGCATAATCCTTGACCAATCTTGCAATGTAACATAACCCTTGATGAACATTGCAATGCAACGTAAACCTTGATAAAAATCAGAATGCGGCATAACCCCTAATGAATGTAGAATGTCACATTATTAATGTGTCACATCTTTACTTGTGTTAAAACATATTGGACATTGTAACTGTTGTTCAAGAATAAACACCCTTATAACCGAAGGTCTTGGGTTACCAACGTACTCTTAAAACTTGCATACAATCAGCTTTAAAGTACAGAAAGAAAATAGGAAGATAGAATGGACTTACCCGATTAACAACGGCTGATCCAAGCTTTGACTTTTTTCGCTCTGCTTCTTCTCCAAAGCTTTCAAGAATGCACCTCCTTCACCTACAAAGAGCAAATCCTCCAAGTACAAACTTATGCATGTATATATGACAAGTTAGATAAACAATATATAGAGTGCTCAATCATAAATATTCATCAGACCATGACACATGAAAGTGACTCAACACAAAGTTGAAAGAAGGATTCTCTTTATTAAGAATAGTGAATGAGATAAGTGTACAACCCAATGCCTGAAACAAGGACTCCTCTACAACCAAAGGATTCTGAGCTCTACTGCTCCAAAGAATTTTTAATAGATACCACCAACATAACTTTGCTCTCCAAGTATGATTGATTAATTCCCTCCCCAAGACCTCTATTTATACTTAAGGAAATAGAGCAGTTTCAAAGGTTGAGGAGGTTGAGATAGTGAAGATAGTTAATGATTAAGGCTTAACAAATCTCCATTAATCGTGTTTTATTATTTTTAATGTCAAATGAAGATGTACGTGAGTGTTGATACTGGCAACCCGTGTATGACATGCGAGTTACTATAAGGGAAACTCGCATACAGATATGTATGTGGGTTGCAATGACAATACTCGCGTACAGTACGCGATATGCTGTAGGAATAGTCATGTATGTAGGCGGGTTGTTGTGATAAGAATCGCGTACAACATTCAACATGTAAAAAGGTAAAAATTGCAAGCTAGGTGGATAGTAAATGTATTTCATAACATGCCTATCTATAGTGTTTTAGGCAATCTTCAATCCATAAAATGTCATTTTGTGCACCAACATATGAAGTGTCGGCACTTAGATGGAGAAGTGCCATTTGGGTTGATAACAGATGCCCCCTAATGTGTGAGGTCAGAGGGAAGCGATGGCCAAAATACATTATAATATTTATCTTTGGAGAACTCAGAAATCCAATGGAGCAGAGGTAGTACCTAAAACAAATACATAATAATGCCATATACAAAGTCATATCTGAGGATGCTATGTTCAATATACTGGAACACTAGCTCCTTTACAAATGTTTGATTACATCATATAATACGGGTACAAAACCACGTATATTACAAAGGTGGATCGAAGCCACAATATATATTCATGATGAGTCTTCAAAGATCTGGAAGCTGTGTACATAGGTAGAACATAATCTTGCACAACTTAGTCCATAGTGAGGGAACCAAGGTCTTCATAAACAATCCCAAAGAACCAGTACAATCCAAGCCATGTGAAAAGATGTAGGTTGAAGTCGAACATGGAGAGGATTCAATAGTTTGTCAATCAATAGGTGATAATTGACAACTGAAGCAAAGGAATTCACCAATGATGAAAGTGAATCCAGAGGTACAAACGTCAAAACTCTAGGTCTTCGTCATCAAAAAATGTTGAAACAGAACCATACTGTGATAAGGAAGGAAATAGATCCTCCAACGAATCACAAGAGTGACTATGAACTAGGCAAAGGAAGGGAGACACAAGAGATAACAGATATGACAATGATGGGATCAGGATAGAGATCAGACATTGAGTTAAGTCCTTGAACAGTGAGCATGACACAGAGATGACCCAAGGAAGCTTTTAACTTTATAGATAGAACAACTAGACCTATATGTCATGTAAGAGACATGATCAGATTCCCCAGGTAGAACAGACAAGAGGAGGAGTAATAAACTGGAAGTAATAGCTGAACTGAAAGTGAACACTGAGACATGGGTATCGAAAAAAATAGAGAGTGCTATGTTCAAGGATGACATGCTACCACTAACTGAAAACAAGAGAAAAATTCTTCCTTACCTTCCTTGTTAAATTTTAACGAGTCCAGGAAAGTCAACTCGGGTCTCTCTTCATTTTTTAATAAGCTTAAAGAGAAGAGGGAGTAATGCTTGGTAGTGTCACTAATTCATGGATTTAATGAGCCCGAACTAGTACATGCTCAATTGGTGTTTTCACATTTAAAGAGTTTGAAAACTCCAAAGAAGACTCCAGGGGGGTCCTTTTTCGTCCAATTTAGTCTCTTGAGGCCGGAAAAGTATAAAACATACTACAAAAGAACTCTCTTAACTTCTGTAGAAGAAAAGGTGAACCTTTTTCGTACTTAGTTAGGGAGGTCTGAAAATGGTTAAATTACCACCTACCCAACGCTCCTTCAAAAACAACATAAATAGCTTGAGTTTTACGAGTGTGAAGGAAAGCAAGATCCCTCAGAAAGATCCATTTGAGTACAAGAAATGTGGCTTACAACAATAAAATCGATGCTTTGTTCTTTAGTGTTTAATGATCATGACAAAGACACAAAGCACACTCAGAATCTTTTTCATGTTTAGGTCCAGAGCACGAAAAAGAGAAAACTAAGCTCATACCGGGAGTTCCTTTTCTGTAAATTTAGTCCCTCAGGTCCTGAAAAGTTATAAACCTATGCCTAAGAATACTCTTCTCAATTTAGTAGAAAAGAGAGGGATCCTTTCTCGTGTTATTCCGCATGGTCCGAGAAAGAGATAACCTACCACCAATGTGGATGCCAATTCACATATTATTAACAAGCTTGAACAGACAAGTTAAATCGGCAGTCAAGTCTATTTTTAAGGAGTCAGACTTGGGCATAAAGAAACTCCATAAGGGCAGGGAATCCTATAAAAGGTTAGCTTGTAAAAAGAGACCAAAATGATGCTCCATTTGGCGTGAAAAATAGCTAAGAGGATACCCCTTTACCTGAGACAACTGCAGCATGAGTATCAAAAGACAACATAGGTTCTAAATGAGGATACTCATGAGAGGAAAGTCCTATCCACGGAAGAACAACAGTAAAGACAGGGAACTGATGGTTTAAAATACCATAGTCCGTGGTTACAAATGTTGATTGCTAAGTTGAAAATGGATTAAGTATAGAGGCAAAAATGCATTGGAAATGACAAAAACCACCCTATAGGAGCAAAAAACACTTTAGAATGATAAAAAACCTGTTACAAGGCTAGAAGAGATATGGTATTAGTTAAATAAATTTCGAACTATAGGAAAAACCCACTTTAGAAATATAATTTCTATAAATAGTTCAAAAACTAAAGTAAAACTCACCATTTGAATTTTAACCATAAGAAGCAAGTTTTTACATCTACCTTCATTCGATCGGTGTGGACAATCCGGTGGACGAAATCCAATTCCGCAAGTTGCAGACAAGCCTACACCCCAAGCTCTTCAATTTGATCCTAGCAATTTTCAAAATTGAGTCCAAATTTTATGTTTTTAAGCACCTTAAAGCAAGGCACACTATGTACGTGGGTTCTCTATATTGAAACTTGCGTACACACGTTCTGTACGCGAGTTTCCCTAAAGGACAGTCGCGTACAATATGCGACATGTCTAACTAGACAGTCGCGTGTACTGCATGAAGGGAAAAAGTAATATTTTGGATCAAAATTTTGAATTTTTATATGCCACTAAAGGTTCATAATGATTGTTTTGCTAGGTGTGAAGATGGTGCTTGAATGGAGGGAGCATGAGCATGAGGATATGGACCAAGAAGCACTCCAAAGTGCCCCCACCATACATGTTTTATGAATGAGTGGGTTGTTGAAATTCTTTTGCACATCACCCATGCAGGCCAATGTCTGCTTGCTAGAGTTCATGATAAATTATTGGGACCATGATTTAGGGATGTTTGACCTACAAGGTGAGACTTTGGAAATTAATTCAGAGGACATATATTTTATTGCCGGTCTGTCACAACGAGGATCACCAGTCAACTTAGAGGGCAGCGGTAGAGGCGATGATCCTCTAAGTGTCCAGAATTACATTGATGTGTACTGCACACCAGGTACCCAAAAGAGAGGGAGTTGCATCCCCATTGCACATATACATGATATTTCACTACAGGTAATGGCAAGTACCATAGTTAGGGTTGCAGGATCATCTTCACTCCATCTAGCTACATGGACCCAAATGAGGTTGGAAGTGGATTGTATGCAAGGTGCCCTGTATGATTGGTGTTCAGGAGTTGTCCCAATTTTGAGAAAACAACTCTCTGACTGCAAGAGAGGAAGGCAGAAGAACTTCAAGTATTCTATCATATTGGTTGCCTTCTTCTTCTTCGAGAGTGCTAGGGTTAAGCCCTGCAATACCCCTACCAGTACGATCTCCATGTTAGCCTATGTTGAGTAGATGGGGAGATATCTTCCTTCGCCAAGGAGGAGGTGGCTCAGTGCAAAGTGTATACAATGATGACTTCTACGTTTGGTGGGAGTGGCAATTACTAGCATTGGAGTAGTTTCCGTATGCCGGGATGGATTTTCGAGGTGATCCAGACCTTGTCCTCCCTCAAGGAGGAGCATGGGGAGAGCTAGGTAATTTTTTAATTTTCAAGTTTTTATTTATTTATAATTTTTATGAATTTTAATATATAGATATATACATATGTAAAAGAGTTCTAATCATAAAAACATGTCAAAATGCAGATATTGGACCAGTCTGCCCTGAGGGGCATCCACGTATGTTTGTTCGTCTTGTTTTAGGTGAAGACCAGAGGCTTATTTGGGTTCTGGAGGGGAATCCAGCCAGGCTTACCCAGAGAGTGCCCACCTTGCGGATAGAGCATATCCCGGCCGTCATGCAGGATTTTGTGGTTGGAGTTCCACCTGTCTAGTTATGCCTTTTGAGGCGGGTGGTTAGAGCAGTTTTAGTGTACATAGATGCTGTGGAGGCTGCTGAAGCTGAAAAGACTGAGGAAGCCAGAGTATAGAGAGACCATGGGGACCAAGGTGGTCCAAGTCACCAGGGTGGTCCTGCTTAGATCTACGACATTTTGATGGACTACGATCCACATTTTGTATATTATATAGTGATGGCTGGATCTGAGGATCAGAGACTTGACCTATCTATAAACAGATATTCACACGCACACACACACACACACATATCGTCGGTTTATTTACAAGTGTTTTTTATGTGCATGCTATATATTTTTATGAAATGTGTGTTAGATGCCAATCCAAAATGTAATTAGCATATGCATCAGTTAATGAGTTCTGATTTCTTGGAATGTGATTGAATATAATGAATTCAAAATTTCTTTCCAATAACCTAACTTGCATGAACTGACGTAATAGAATAGGGTTCCGCACCTGATAAGCTCGATTGAGTTGGGAAACCACCAGTTGAGAGTCTAGTCGGACTTCCATCTGGGTGATACCATGTGACAAAGCATCCCATAGAAGCTCAATTACAGCCCTATACTTAGCAACATTATTAGAAGAAGGACCTAAGCAAGTGCCTCCTGAGGAAACTAATTGTCCCGAGGGAGAATAAATGACCCATGCTGCTGAGGCTAGATTACAAGTGTGGCGACTGACGCCATTAGGGAAACCTATGTACCTCTTGGAAGACATCTCCAACAACTAGCAGATGGTATAAAAAACAAAACCAACAAACTAATGTACATAAAAATACATACAATAAAATACAAAAAACATTAAGCCTAAGCGTAGTACTTTTTCAGGTGGAGACCATTTCTAGGCTTAGGCAGCTTATTCCCATCAAAATCAATTAACTCATATGCGCCCTTCTTTAAGACCTTCAACACGACATAAGGCCCTAACCACATGGCCTTGAATTTTCCTACCCCCAGGGGTTCTTTGTCTTGATCCCAAAGCAAAACATGTTCCCCTTCAGAGAAAATCTAAGGTTTTACCAACTTATCATATTGGGTTTTCACCCTATTCTTGTGAGCTTGATTAGCAGTTAGTGCATCTCTACGTTGTTCATCAAGGTGTTCTAAGTGTACTAGACATTCTTCAAGCTCTGTCGTATCAGGTAACACATGAATAGCTATTTTCAAGGATGGGATTTAACATTCAACCGGGGTCATGGCTTCCACTCCATGAACGAGTTGGAAAGGGGAGAAACTCGTAGCAGTTTTTACATTAGTTCGGTATGCCCAAAGAGCAAGGTATAGCATGATATGCCAGTTAGAATGGGTTGCATCAATTGTACATTTGAGGATAGTCTTCAAAGTCTTGTTTACAGCCTCAACCTGACCATTTTCCTGAGGATAATATGAAGATGAATGCTCTTGTCTGAATCCAAGCATAGTGGTCAGTTTCATCATCATGCTATTTTGAAAATGACTGCCATGGTTAGTGACAATCACCTTGGGTATGCCAAACTGTGTTATAATATGATTGAATACGAAGAAAGCTACGGTTTCCCCATCATCTTTAAAGGTAGGCATTGCCTCTATCCATTTCATAAAATAGTCAAAGGAGATAATGATATATTTATGCCCCCCAGCTGAGGCTAGGTTACATGTCATGTAATCGATCCCCCACTTCATAAAGGGGCCCACCAAGACAACGGGAAACAACGGAACAGGATGTGACCACATTTTTCTGGTGTAAAGCTGACAAGGATGATAGCACTTCATCGCTTCCACACAATCTTTGAAGATTGTGGGCCAGAAATAACCGGCACGTAGTATCTTCTGGGTCATTGTTAACCTAGATAAATGACCCCCACATGCTCCACTATGGGAATCATTCAAGACAATCTTTGTTTCCTCATGGGTAAGACATAGATGCAAAATGAAATCTACCCCTCTTCGATATAGAGTATCACCTATGATGAGGTAGTTCTTAGCATGAAGGCATAATTTACGTCATTCCTCCCATGAGGAAGCCGCAGGATACTTCAAAGTCTGGAGATAGATAAGTATATCTCCGTACCAGGGGCCAGAGGTGGATATCTAGAAGATATGCTTGTCTGAGAATGAGTCATCTTCAATGACTACATCTTCTTCCATTGGAAATTATGTTATAAGCTCAGCAAAAACTAAGGACCTTTTAGACTTAGCGGACTGGAAATACAAGTCAAACTCTTGGAGAATGAGTACTATCGATTTGTTGAATTTGCCACCAACAATCCGTTGGGACAAAACATACTGAAAGGGATTCACATCCGCCACTAATGTTGTAGTCCTCAGCAAAATGCAGTGACGTAACCTCTGAATAGCATAGACAGCTGCTCAAGCCAATTTCTCGACATGGGAGTACCTGAGTTTGGGGTCGGCCAAAGCATGGCTAAGATAGTAAACGACATGGTCCCAGAGCTTATTGTATTCCTAGACCAGGACTACCACAATGGTCGACTCAGACGCGACCAGATATGATATAAAATCCCTAGAGTAATCTCGAGGATGCAGTAAAGGTGCCAACAACAAAGCTTTTTTCAATGCCTCGAAAGTGAGTTGTGCAGTTTCACCCCATACAAATGGGGTGTCCTGTTTTAGCAGGTGCATGAAACCCTTGGTAATCTTGGCATAGTTAATGATAAAACGTCGAAGAAAATTAGACTTGCCCTGCAGGCTTTGAAGTTTCCTGATAGAACAAGGAGGAGGTAGATTTACAATGGCCTCTACTTTTAATGGATCCAACTGGATGCCTCTATTAGAGACAATGAATCTGAGAAATCTCCCTGACTCGACACAGAACACGCACTTGTGGGGATTCAAGCAGATCTTATAGTATCTGCATCGCTAAAATATCAATCGTAAGTGATCTGGATGGTCAATCCTCTTACGAGAATGTGTAGGCGGATCATCAAGGTAAGGCTCGACAATGGCTTTGATATCGTGGAAGGAAAAGTTCATATCCCGTTGAAAGTTTGCCCCAACATTTTTCAATCCAAAGGGCATCTTTTTGTACACGAAGGTACCCGAAGGACAAATGAAAGCAGTTTTATGTTGGTCTTCCGGTTTTATTTGAATTTGATTGTATCCGGAGAAACCATCCGTAAACGAGAACACTTCACTACCTGTGCAAGAATCTATAATATGGTCTATAAATGGCATGTGATAGTTGTCCTTAGGACATGCTTTATTCAAATCTCTAAAGTCGGTATAGACGTGTATGGTCCCTTGCTTCTTATCAACAAGAACAGGATTGGATACCCATTCCGTCAGAGCTATGGGATAAATAAAACCAGCTTTCAATAGCTTTTCAACTTCAGCATTCACAGCTGCCGCTTTACACGGGTTAACAGGTCTTAACTTTTTCCTAATAGGTTTGGCATTAGGGTATGTTCAGATCTCATGTTCAACTATCAATGGATGAATGCCTGACATCTCCTCATATGACTAGGAAATGACGTCGCGAAATTCCTTAAACAAGGCCGTATAGATGGAAATCTCCTCAGGAGAGTAGTTTGCACCTATATATATATATTTTCCATGACATCTAGATTCACAAAGATGTTGATAGGGATAGTAGTGGAAATATTTTCCATATTCCCCTCAGCAAACATTCATTCCTTGGGTAAGGGATTGATGGGTGTACCAACATCATCTGACAGTCTCATATGAAACTCTTGATTTTCTATCCTACTTAGCTCTGGAAGAAAATATGATCGATGATGAATATCTTCACAGATCTTATCACGTCCGCTCAAGGCTTCCAGAATGGCTTCATCAAAAGGTAAAACCATATCTAAACAACCCGTAAAGTGTGAAGAGTTTTCTGCCCAAGCAGGAAAATAGACTTCTTCCAGGTCCTCTGAGACTATGAGAGTGTCTGGAATGGGATCAATAGTGGTTTGGGTGATAGCTTGGTAAGCTAATTCCATTGCTGATAGGGGCACTTCCAATTCATGGGGGGAATGGAGAACCCAAGGATCAGTCCTATCAACAACCGTGGCTATGGACTTCCCCACACTAGTATAACCAATATAGTTAATCGGGGTTGGAAGATCAAATGTGCCCATCAGTGATGTGTACATTCCAGCCCCCAAGCTCTGTGCAGCATGTTTTACCGGATCAACCAATGGCACAACGGACTCATTAGACTCCATGCAGCATTTTCAAGTAAAATTGAGTTGGTCAACAGTAACCAACTTTCCTTCGTGTGGAAAAACTACCACCCGAAAGATGGTCGACGTAATAGCGGACATGGCATAAGTCCAGCTTCTTCCTAGAAGTAAATTATAGTCCAAAGGTGCATCAATCACTTCCACTTCAACAGAAACTGCTTTCCTTGCCAGCTTTATCTCAAAAGCCAGTAGGATACCATGCGGATGGAATGACATTCCGTTGAAAGCAATAAGCAAAGTGTTTGATGGGACCAGCTCTGGGGATCCAAGAGCTTTCCAACATGACAAGGACATAATGCATGTAGAAGCACCCTCATCAACAACTTCCCTTCCAATGGTCTTTCCACCATGGATGACATCTATTGATAAGGCTACATGGTAAGGTAGGCGAATTTTAACATCTGACAAGTGAAATTTCACCATGAGACTCGATGAGTCCATGCTACCTAAGGCTGCTAAGAGTGCATCCCACTGGGTGGGACAGCTCTGTAGCACCTCTAAAGCTAACATTGCACATGGGTTTTGGGCTAAGTCTTCAACCATAGAGTAGTTTGAAGCAGCCCTAGCATTAGGGTTATGCAAGGTCTTCTTAAAGACACCTTTTGGTATCTTAGGCATAGTTTCAGCAGGCTTCTCGATAGTGAGAGGGTTAGAAGTTTCACCTATATACTTACCCTTCTCAGAAGTCTCTTTCTCATAGTTTTTATTCCTAGTCTATAGCAAAGTCGAAGATCGAACCATGTTGATATAGTTAGGGTTAGGGGCACCTGGAGTGCCCCCTTCTACATTAGAAGCTGAAGCAGAGTTTTTCCCTTGGGTAAATGGATCCTTCAAGACAGCCGGTTGTTGAGCTTTAAGCAACTTCTAGGCTTGTTCCATAAGGGGAAAAAGGTGAGTGAGGTGATCCTTGTGGCACAACTTACACGGGAGTTTGACCTTTTTCTTTTCTTTCCTTCCCCATTCAGCATTGTTCGCGGGCTTCTACTTGTTTTGATTTCCCTCCCCTTTCTTTCCTCTCTTCTTCTTCCCACCGGGCTGCTGATTTCCTTTCTGAGAGGTCTGTGCAAAAACATTTACACTTTGGGGTGAGGGGACAGCCTTTGCTTCCTCTGCCGTAGATTGTTTGACAGAAAACTGATGAAGCTGTTTGGCCAAAGACTCTATAGTGGGAGAGTTTATGGACCCAACCATGCCATCGGCATGGGGTCCAGGCTTAGGATTCTCTGCATCATGGGTAGGCCTCAGTGCCTCAGTAATAATCTCATACAAGATCCCAGATTGTGAATAAATCAAATCCAATTACTGGGCCCTGAGAATGGCTTCTTCTTCATTCATCACTCCTGAAGTGGATACGTCCTTAGATATGTAAGGAAACAGAGATTTAAGGAACCACTCTAGTAAGAACTCAGGAGGAACAGTGGCTTTAATAAGGCTCTTTCGCCTCCTCCACTCCTGGATATGATCTAAGATGGGGGTAGCCTTGTTTTGCCTAAAGGTAGATAACAAGTCCATTTTGAAATCATATCGGACCAGAAGCTGAAAGCGACTAAGAAATGCACTAGCTAAGTCCCAAAAACTACTGAATGCAACAGAAGGCAACTTAATGTACCATTTTGCTGCAGTGTTTGTTAAGGTTCTTTGGAATAGCCTCAACCTAACTGAATCGTCATTCAATAAATTAGAAGAACACCATAAATGAAATGTGGTGGCATGAGCCCCAGGATCTTCACAAACTTTTCCCTCGAATTTAGGGATGTTCGATGGCAATTTGGTGGGAACAGGTGGCCATGAGGGGTCATTCCTCACTGGGTCGTTCATCAACTTAGACAAATATGGAAAGTTTAACATTGCCAGGAAAGGAATCTTGGGTTGCAACGGAGCACTAAAAGTGCCAGTCTGGGGATTAGAGGGACTTTCCCTTGAATGCCCATATGTAAAGGTGGGGTTGCCCCCTGCCACCGATTGTAAAGTGGAGGGATTACTTTAAAATGGATTCCATTCGTAATCCATAGGATTATGTGTGGGAGGTGCAGTATAAGAGGTTCGGGCCGTCCCAGTCGAAACTGGGGTTTGAAAAAAAGGAGCAGGTATCCCTCCGCTAAATAACGAAAAGTGAGAGCTCGTCAACGGGGCCGAGACCGGAGTTTGAAAACCTTTCTTGTAAGAGGTATTGTTTCCAAACTGCACTCCTACATAAGAAGGTTATGGGCCTATTTATGGAGTGGATGAGGGAATATTCCCCCCATTCCAAGGAAATCCTTGGATGAAAGCCTAGGATCCTACTGGACCGCTCTAGGAAGTGTATGCAAAGGAGGAAGGCACAGTAGGTATACTAGGAATCCCAGTAACCATGTCACCATAAGCACCTACTAGGTTTATGGGAACTGGTGGTTTGACCACCCGACTTGCTGGAGTCAATGGTGTAGTAGGTATGCTAGATCTAGGGGCACTTACTGAGGGAGGTAGTACCCCTTCAGTTGGGAAGGCTATGGTGAAAGCAAAATAACTTTCTCCCATAGTAGACATTATCTTTCCCATAGGGACACCTAAAACAGGTGAATCAAAAGGTCTAACCTGGACGATCGCAGGATCGTTTAAGTTAGTCAAGGGAGTGTTAAAATTCCTTGCAAACTCGTCAGCCTGCAAGTATTCTATCTCAACTGTATTAAAATCAAAATGGTTAGCTACAAGTGCTGGTTCATTTGGAACTTCACTTACTCCTGTCGGTTCAAATGAACCGTCCGTGTCCAATCTCTGCCTTTGAGGTGGAGGTGGAGGCTCCAATGTGATGAGAGGAGGAAATTTTTGCAACCTTCATGACCTTCTGATAGGTTGGTCCTCCACGATTGTAAATTTGACAATTCAAACCCTAAGGCCAGCTAAACACAAACAAACCACAAAGCACTCACTATGAAAATTCCTAAAGTCTCAACAGTCAACAAGGGTAAAATATATGCTTTCCTGAAGAAAGCTGAAAAATAGTTACTTGGCGTCTTTGAAGAGGTTCTTAGGCACAAGCGGAGGAATCACCCACCGCCCTCCTACACTTTCAACAAGGGTTACCTTCCAAACTCGTCCAAGGTGAACCTGAAATAGCCTCCCGGTTTACCTAGGTATGAACCCTAAATGTCAAGAGACTAAAGGCTACCACTAGTACAAAATGAGGAATTAGCTACTACGTGACTAAAAATTCTAGTCACCACAGGTTTTTCAAGTGATTTACTACTAAATATGAGCAATTTTGATTGACCCAACTATAAACGACTAAAATTAATGACTAATTTAGTCACCAGTTAACAAATATGACTAGATAATAAGTGACAGAGTTAAAAATGACTAACATAAGTGACTAATTTAGTCACGACATAAAAAATGACTACCTAGAAGAATATGAATTCAGTCATTTATGTTAGTCATTTTTAATTGTGTCATGGAAAATTGCAATTTTGACAATAAAGTCAAAATTTTGTAAATTGTCTACCTTCTATTAGTAATATTGGTGCCATGCATCTCAATCTTCAGAGATCCAACAAAGCAATTGCATGAATTTTATCTTGACCATCTTTATCCCTGCTGCACCATTAATGAAGCAAACCCGGTTAAGCGCGTGCCAAAGGAAAACTACGTTCCTTATACGTCAATTATGAATTAGGTACTAGAACCAGTACCATATTGATACCTAGAAGCATCATAGCTAGTTGTTGGTCCTTCAATGTAAAAGTCCTTACAAGTCCCATATTGAGGTGCTTTTGTAACTTCAATATAAGTATTATGATCTGTGACCATCGAACTAGCTGCACCATTCAACATAGCTTCACCAAGCTCAGTTCCTTTAAACATCGTAGTAGTTGATCCAATTATAATTAAACTACGGTGCTGACCCAGAACCAGTCTTAGATCCATATGCAGTATAAAGGTAGAGGCTCGACCCCATATCCAAGTTTCAGGGAAATATTTCGATTCCTCGACCTCTTATAGGCCTCATGAACCTCTTTTGGTTAATTATTAATACAAGGATCATATAACTTGTCCCCTTTTTAGTGACCAAAGCACAAAATCACTAAAGGAACACTTCCATGGATACAAAAATTCAACATGTCATAATGTTGATGAGAAGAAATTAACAATCATAAAAATAAAAATAAATAATTAAACTATTGATCCAAAGTATCAGCATATAAACGTTGCAACAAACACACGAGGAAAAGGCGAGATAACAAGGACAACACACAAAGAAAAATATAGATAACAAACGTGGATGCGGGAAGTTACAGTGTGAAGGTCGAGGAATCCAAAGAGTCTCGAGATGGTAGAAGGATTCAAATTTGAATCCTTCAGAGCCCTTCAAAGGCCATTTTAAACGTCATAGAAGGCCACAAGAAATTTTACCATGCAAAAAAAAATTAGTTTCATTCCCAGCACTTCAATAATGAAATTGAGTAAGCCTCGATAATTTTGCAACAAAAGGGCAGCTACAAAATTTGCCTATCCAGGGATTTAGTGGACTATGGGAGATTCGAGACTCAGAGTCTTCCCAAGTTCCCTTGAATAGTCAGATCATGGATGAAGATCTCAGTCCCAATCGACATGGACCACGGTGGGCCACTATGCTTCCTAGTGCCAAGTTCAAGTCGGTGAGTCAGGACTGTGACTCACGATTCGATGTTCACTTTCAAATCATTTAATGGCATTAGCATGCATTACTAATTCACCAACTTCATTAAATCTTGGTATGAGATGATGCCACCTGTCAACTCGATTTTCCATCTGTCATCTTATTGTTCACCGAGTCACTTGATATCACAACTTACAAGTCACTTGAGTATTTGAGTATATAATGTGAAATTAAATACTCATATGAGTCATATCTAAGGATGGTGAATTGATTTGATAACCCTCCACTGTCAAGGCTATGTAAGGAAAAACTAATTGTGTTGTTTTTTGGGTTACAACTTACAAGTTGCAATTTACAATGCATTGAGCAATCTTTTCTAGATTTGAACCTAACCTGGTCCAATGGGTATGTAAGTTTCCAGACCAGGGTTTCACCCAGTGCTAGACATTTCTATTATGACCACCACAAAACTGGGATGACGGATCTTTGGTAGTAGGCTAGCAACACACCGCCCTTTGTTTGTGCTCATGAATCATATCCTATACTAGTTAGTCCAGTATTCTAGGATTTAATCCAATTTCCATTCATTTACTGGGGTCATAATCATTTGAATCATCACTCCTAGTCTTCCACGGTTCACCTAGGCCGCTTAGTCTACCTGTCTCATCAAAGGAAGGGGGTTAGGCAGTAGAGACAAAGGCAACTGGAATGGTGGGCCAGCCATAGAGAATGGTTGTACAATATTCATATAGTCATCTCTAAAAGAAATGAACGAATTTGTCATATACTTAACTGAACATTATCATTACTTAATTTGTCGAGATGCTTACATGGTAACTCTTGTGCCCGAGCTATTTATGAGGGTTTCCTATGTCTACAATGGCTACGATTTAGAGAGGCTCGTTCCCATCATTCAAAGCACTAGTGGGTTTCTCCTGCAAATATCGCTATTATGTCTCCCCTCCTCACTCACCTCACCTTTTTACTTGAGTCTTCTTCTTCTTCTTCTTCTTCCTCCTATGGGCTCTCTGATCTACACCCTGAGTGCCCTCATAATGAAGAATGATCTCTGAAAGTATCTGGAAACCTTAGGAAAACAATACCCATATTTCCCTCACTTGCATAGATATATCTATGTTATGACGTAGAAGCAATTATAAAATGATTTTTTTGTAATCATGTGAAATACACAAACATGCATTTTCCTACCTCGGGCAAGATAAACCAACTCAGGAGTGTCAGGATATTGTGGAATTGAGATGGCGTTTCTTCCAATCATCTTTCTGTAGAAGGAAATGGTTACACACTCTAATTCCTCGTTGTCTTCTGTGGTGGCCAACTCGAAGGTTCCTCCTTTTTCACAGGTAGGAGAAAGAGAAGCAAAGGTAGAACATTGGGTAGGTTGGATTAATGAGCTTCCCCGAACTTAAAGAGATTGGTGAAGTCTGTGAAAAAAAATATTTTGGGTTTACGAGTATAGGACAGTTGGAGGTCGGGACTCAGACTCTCAACTCTCCAATTCTATGCTTCAATGTCTCCCTAATTTCTATTTCCTCCAAAATATTATGCAGAGCTAAGCTTTCGACTTGGCTGTCATGAATTTATAGGTTTGTATAGAATTTTACACTTGTGTAACATTTTATATGTGGATAAAAGTTAAATGTGTTTCTTGTTGGAGTTCCTTTTGGTTCTATAAATATAAGGGTTTAAAATTTCTCCATCCAAAATGTTGTTTGAAATTTGTACTGTATTATGCTGTTGCATTTCTGCCAGACTAAGTCTCCAATACTCAATAGATGTAACCTTAAAAAACCTAGTATTTAAATGAAATCACAACCAAAATAATCTATACTTTTCATAGTCTAGGACCACAACTTCGTTTGGATGGAGGAGTAAGAATAAAGAGCCTTGTATCTGAGTTCCAAATCTGTTAATGTTATTTATCTGCCGTGAATTGTAAACATTAGGTTGAAAGAAAGAACAATATTTGAATATAAGTGTTTGAATTGTTCCAATTTCCTTGATGAAACAAATAGTTGAAAGGATAAAATATTTAACAACCGACACTGTAAATGTTGTAGACTCTGACCCCTTCGTTTCATCTTTCTAATAATGGAAACAAGAAGTACAAATTGTCTACCAATATATCTAAAATCCCTCGACGGACGTTCATGAATGAGGGACTGGGAGTGCAATGATCTAGAAAAGAACATGATTTCAACATCCTCATTGTCGCAAACATCCCAAACATGTGTTTATTATTCGTCTTCCTTATTGACTTTGGTAGAAACTAGCACCCAACTTGTAGTGATATTTGTTGGAGAATTTAAAGTTCTTCCTTATATTGGACTAATAAATACTTAACCTTTTTGATAGGGCTGATAAACTCAATATAGATTGGAGGGACTATCCATAATCTACCTAAAATTGGGGATTTTGTTTGATCACTTTGAATTGGGGTATAAACTTGATATACATTGGAGGGACTATCCATAATCCACCAAAAATTGGGGCCTTTGTTTGATCACTTTGATTCGAGCATGTGGGGAGGACATGATTCAATTCTAAAAATAACTTCTAAATTTAGGGTTAATAAAAAAGTTTCTCCGTGAAATCATTAGGTATTACATTCTACGTTTATCTTTTAGGTAGGCCTAATCACACTTGACCAATAGAGCCACCATCAAGCTGAATCAATCCTCCATTCAAAGGTCCTTCCAAATTCCAATGCCTTATTTATCAATGGCCTAACAACCGAGTATTTCACTGGCCCGAACAAATTGTCCCTTATCTAAGTTAAATAAACTATATGCTCCAAGGACCAAGAGAGTACATTGTTACCTCACTAATTCCATGTAAATGTTGAATCACTCGGGATTTCTTCTTATTGTCATTTTCTTCTATACACTGTTTTTAGTAAATAATAAAATTTTGTTGTACACTTACAGTTTCAAATGAAAAGAATGATTTATTTTTATATGTTCAATTTCTCATGAAATGGGACCCTACCCTACAAATTTGATCCCTGGATGGTAGGCCTTCGATCGGGCATGTTTACCGTAGTATTAACGCTAAGGACAGATTTCTGAGCCCTCAGTCGGGCGTTGCGAGCTGCTGGGACATTTTCAGGTAAATATTTGTTGTTCTCTGAGGTTCAGTTTCAGTATTTGAGGTTAACTTATTTACTGTGATGTCGGATCCGGTTTCTGGCTTTATAACTGAATCCTTTGCCCTGGGAGGTTGGGATTTAATGCATCTTTAGCTTGCTGGAAAATAAATAGATAATTTTGATACTTGCTCTGTGAGGTGATAGTTTCTGAAATGAGAACTTTGTGCAAGATAACGAAGCTTTGAGCTCTATTTTGCAAAAGCGAGACTATCCTGAGCGGTAGAGAGGCATCTTTAGCCGTCTAGCAAATGAAGAGAGAATTTTGGCAACTACTTCGTGAGAGTGAGGCCATGCTGCAAAATAAATGAGAATTCACACTTTTTAGTTAGGGAAATGAAGTCTTTGTGCAAGACCATGAAAGCTTTGAGCTCTATTTAACAAAAGTGACACTCTCCCGGGATGTAAGGAGCGATCTTTCTGACTGGCTTTGCCTCGGTTGAGCTCCAGGGGAAGTTAGAGGTCAATTTAAATAATCACGAAATTAAGAAAATAATTAAGGCAGGCTTACAGAGACTTCGTGCCTCAAGTGCATATATGGTGATTTCCCTAATTTGTGATTGGTTTGATGAAATTACGAAGTTTATAATAGATAATCAATGTATTGCTACACAGACTTCAGGACTGACATGGTTAATATGTAATTGTGTTTGATAAATTTCTTACAGGGCCTCAAATGATTTTTTTCCTCCTAAAAAATCGTTACTTCTGATTAGATGTAAAAAGTGAACAGTTTACATATAAAAAAGTTTAACTCGCCAGAAAGCTATCTAAAAAAGAGCTTCTATCTAATACTTCTTTTACTAATGCCTGAAGCATTTTTGACAGGGTCATTTGACCATAGTGCTGTGACTAATACATTAAAAAAAACATTGTAACAAAATATCAATGGCTTCCACATAGAACTATGGTCCTTAAATGCAGTCTTTCTACCAACTTCGACCTGAAAATAGAGCAGAATTCCATCTATAATGTGAAACAACATCAGTACTCAAACCAGAAATATAAATATAAATTCATAGGCGCTGTCCTTGAAATGACCTCTCCAGGAGGCTTACACCTTTCCTGCTTTCCCATACTAAAGCAGAGTTTTATGTCATCAATAATCCCTTTTTAGACAGTCCAACCATCTCTGAGTTAAATTCTCTGTAAATCTGATGGAATGACTGTGCCTCCACCATTTTAGTCTTCTCCAAAATGGCTTGAGAAAACACATCCACTCTAAATCTACTAATCATCCAATTGATGGCCAAGGATTTCCGAAAGACCTGGAGTTCATTCATCTTTTCCACTACTGCTAGTCTTAGCAGAAATCCCCAGGTAAAGTTTCAATCTCTAACTAGACCTCACAGGCATATATGCATCTAGTCAATAGGTGATCTATTGATTCTAGGGCTTGCTTGCACGAAGCACAACAACCAGGACCTGACCTACTATGCCCTTGGAGATCTTCCCAAGATAAAGCCTTGTTTGGTGAGCCACATATAGACCTTAGCTTTAGAGGAACTTTGAATTTCCAAACCTTCTTCCACCACCAAGTTTCTACTTCTCATGAATTATCTACAAACATAGCTTTATATCCTATCCTCGGAGTATGTAACCCCAAGGTAAGATTCTTTGACCAGACTAAAGAATCATCCTCTCTAAGCCTGGTGTTATTCTTCTGAAACTGAGCTACATATTCCTTACACCTTTCTGCCTCCCTCTCTGATAACCTTAACTCTACCTCACTTTTACATCCCTGCTTACAAATAGTTGTGGAAATTGGATCTGTTGTTTGTGCCAAGTAATGGATTCCCTTGTTCTGCAATGTGACAACTAGCTCCTAAGAGAGTATATGTTCTTCACCACTTCCCACCCAGGGGTCTACCCCTATCCTTACTTTAACTCCGTTACCAACATTCCAAGCCATCCAGTTACCCACTAGTGGGAATGGTTGTACTATAGCCTTCCATATATTTGATAGAATAGGCTTAACAGCCTGCCTGATCCTGTCTTCCATTGACAATGGTTCTATATACTTATGAATAATCTCTTGCCTCCATAGGCTTTCCTTAGGATTCATCATATAAGAAAACATTAAATTTTCAACGAGGGTTTAGAGATATCGCAACACATAGAACATCTGACACTGTCTTTGACTAGGCACATCCAAGGCATATGGACCATCTGATAGTCTTGAAGGACCTTTGATGAATGATCTATGGGGAAGCCACAGATTTCAACTCAGGATCACATGTCAGCGATATGATCACAAACCAAATCTGATCGATATATCGCCACTTGTTGAAAAAGGGTTAACATGCCTCACCCAGGGAGATTCAAACTGGGCACCTCCTGTCACAGAACTAGCCCATTGGACTTTAGTAGTATATGTTACATTAAAGGCAGAGATTATTCAGGGCCTCCTTGCAAAATTGTACCTTGATGAATTTACATTTTATGGAGGCTTAAGGAAGTATTGTAACTTTAAAATATTTAAGCTAACAGAAGAATTTGACAATCAGTGTACCTCACTGAGGTGTAAGAAACAGTTGAGGATTACCCTTCAGTTTTTAGAGAGTGGGAGACTTTCATTTGGGGAAATACTGCTTATAGAAACTTGGAGCTGTCCCTTTGAATAAATTACTTTCCTATGAAGGGTGTAGCTATGTTGTCAAGATCACCCAAGACTTGCACCTGGCCTTATCTGTACC
This sequence comes from Pseudotsuga menziesii, assembly GCA_001517045.1. NCBI lineage: Eukaryota > Viridiplantae > Streptophyta > Pinopsida > Pinales > Pinaceae > Pseudotsuga > Pseudotsuga menziesii. The sequence goes on from LPNX010738115.1 coordinate 330,811, forward strand.
CACTCTGGGGGGTTGAACTCAAGTCTCTGTTTTAATCCAACCCTAATCAACTTACTATTTGCTTCTAGACCATAGTCCTGTGGACAAGAAAATGGGAGACTTAAAGGTCATATGAATTTAAATATCAGATGGCATGCTTCTAACTTAAATGTCAGCAAATATTAACTCCTTACTGTATGTGACCAAGTGGCCAAGGTGCTATTTTCTGTTGTTTCACAACCTCCATCAAGAATCTGCAGCCTCCATGGGGTTTGTATTTTTTTCACAGTATTTGGACAACTATATAGTTGATTGAATAAACTCATCCATAGGCTTGAGTTCTTTAAGATCACCTAATATGCTTAAAGTTTAATCAATCAGATTTTTCTTTTCTTTATTTAGCTATTTGGTACACGTTTATTAAGTAATTGTGGCTCATTGCTTTTTATAGAAACACTTTTGGAACAATGTTTTGCATAATCCCTGCTTAGTGTATGATTTAGGAATTATATATGTTTTGTTGCTTTGGATGATGTTGGTTTTCTTAATTATGGATCCTTTTATTCTCAGTTATCAGACGGGAACTTACTTAGGTTGATGTTTTCAAAGGGAAGAGGGAAGAGACGGCGCGCTTATGCTACAGAAGGATGTTGCTGCAAAGGCAATAGTCTTTAGCCAGTTTACATCATTTTTGGATTTAATTACTTTTTCTCTATAGAAGGTATACTTTCTCCGTACATAACTTCTAAGCATTATGTTAAAGCATGATGGCAATATAGTCCAGAGTGTTCAAAAACAGTTTCTATAATTGTCGTTGGTTATAACTTATTACTCTAAATTCATATTTGTTGACTGCAATGATTTAAAGTAAAAATATATTGCAATCATATTGGAAAAAAATTCATTTCTTTTTAAATCATATTGATCTATAACCTTGTCTTTTCCACATTGAATATTTTGTGAACCATTGGCAGGTTTAACAATGTTTATCTTATATTGCCATTGCATATTTTCCATACCTTTGTCAGTTTTTGGGGTCAGCATGGATTTTCTTAATGTGTGTTATCACTATGGTGCTATGCTTTAAAAGATCTTCTAGTTAAAGTCTGTGGATTGTTCTTTATGTCAATAGAAAATGCTTGAACATAAATATATGTCAAATGATGCAGTCAGGGATAAAATGCACTCAACTGAATGGAAGTATGAGTATTCAGGCGAGAGATCAAAGAATTGAGAAGTTTTTCAAATGATCCGGATTGCAAGGTATTTCCTTTGTTGTCGTTAATCTCTGAAAATTCTGACTTTGATCATCTATTTATGATCTGGGTGTTAACATTTATTTGTCTTGTAGATTTTCCTGATGAGTTTGAAGGCAGGAGGTGTGGCCCTAAATTTGACAGTAGCTTCTCATGTAAGAACCTTCCCTGTCTGGTACTGTATTTTTCTTTTGTATGTTTGATCCTTTTCTGCTGAAGACAATACATTTCTAGTTTGTATCTTTTTCAGCTCAACTTCGCAATGTGCCTAGCAAATAGGCAAGTGAATTTTCTAATCCAAGATATAATTTTATCTGGATCATTTTCAGGTTTTTTTTATGGATCCTTGGTGGAATCCAGCAGTGGAATAGTAGGCTCAGGATCGCATTCATCGGCTTGGACAGTATAAACCAATCAGGTACTTTGTTTACAGTCTAGTCAGTTTGTAAGTAACTATATCTTTGTTTTGGTTTGGTTTGTTCTGTTGCCCTGGAAAAATAAATCTCATAACAATGAAACCATGCTCGTGTCTAGTTTTTGTAATACAACTGTAGTAGTATTAGTTTATCCTATTGCCTATTTGAAGTAGCTTGCACGTTATTAGCGAATTACACACAGCGGGGTATATTTGAATTTTGGACCACCGTTTCCTCTCCTTGGCAATTTATTTTGAACCAATGTTAATTAAACGGTTGTCTATACGTTCCTCAAAGAATAATATATGATTAGGTCAAAACAAGTTTTGAAATTTTAAAAAGGCTTATCAAAATGTAATAATGGTATTCATGCAACAGTATATTGCTAATAATCATTAACCATAGGTTTTTGATACATTGCCGTCAGGTTGCTTTGGAAGCAGCTTAGTTTAGGTTTCTATAGTCTCATTCAAGATTCTTTGATCAAGAAATAAAGGATACTAAGATAACCTTTTTGGTACCACAACACAACTTTTGTGAACCAATTCATTAGTACAAATTTGAACTTTGAAATTTTGCTGATGCTAAAAATATATAAAATTTTCTGGAGAAGTCAAATTGCTTAATTCTTTGGTCATCTGCAAAGTTTTTAAAGGCACACCATTGTAAACATTTCTTAAATACATTCTGTTGCAATTGGCCCTTTTGCAGAGTTTTTAGGCTGTGCCCTTGAAAGCCTTTTTGAAATGCAGTATGTTGCATCTATGATCATAAAGTATTAATTCTTGCACATGATCTAGGAACTAAGAATCAAAATCATCAAAGAATTATTAACAAATACTCATGAATTGGAAATAACTGGAATACAAATAGGTTTCCTCTTTGTATATTATATAAACAATAAAGGATTACAATACCATGCATAAGCAATGGCTTAACTCAATGAAGAATTCGAATACCTAAGAGACAATTCGAATTCAATGAGTGAGTCTAGCTTAACTTACTCTTTGCCATGCAATCTCACTCAGTTAACCACTTGAACAAAACCCTAATTGACTCACCAAACCCTTAACTGAAGTTGGAGTGTAATAAATGACTTAATCTCAACTGAAGGAGATCAAACACATGTCATAGCAATCCAATCATCAAGTGCTAGTACTGCATGACTCCAATAAACCCTGATGAGGTTAACTGAAGCTGAACTGACCATCAGAAGTTGGTGAAGGCACCTTATTAGCTCCAGTTCATTAAATAATAATAAAATAATCAATAAATAATGATTAAATAATATATTTAATGCATGGAGGCGCCTTAACTGACTGTAACTGATTGGTTGAACTGAAAGTAACTCCCAGTTAGCAATTAGGTGCATGAATGTCACACAGATCACCCCTGGAGTGCTCCAGTTAGCCTCCTTGACTGTAGGAAAGGCTAAGTTAGCCTCCTTTACTGTAGGTAGGCGTGGGAGTGACTGGGATGATGGTAATTAATGCTCCTTGATGTCAATTAAACTTAGGATAGTGTTTTAACTAGGCCAATTTGACTGAATAAGTGAGTATGAAGGTAAATGTCTCCAACACCCCCCCTTAAGCTATACTCAGGAAGAGTTAGAAAACATAGATGCATAAAATGCTAGGGACCTGGAAAAAAAGGCCATAGGTCACCCTGTACAATAAAGTAACTGCTTAATATAACCAAGGAAATGGGGAAAAACCTCATGGGAAAAATACCCCCCCTCAAGCTAAGCAGTAAATCAAGAATTTGGTTCTTCTATGCAGTAGCATCCTGAGACTGTGCATGTGAACCTCTGAATCCAAACTAAATGAATATTTCTGGAGGAATCTTCCACTTTGGAAGAAAAACAATGCACTGAACTGAATCAGAAATATAAACAGCCGCACGGTGGAAACTGGACCCATGTAGAGCAACTGAAATCATCTGAAGAGAGAGCAAAGGTTCTTGAGGATTCAAACCCTGTGTGGAACACTCAAGAAACTGATATGTTGCGGCCTTGAATAGAAAATAATGAGTGGTAAAATCAGCCCCAAATCTTAGGAGCAAGTGTCCATGCGAATGCAGAATGTCTTCCTCTTTACTAGTTCTGTGAGGAGATGAGCTTGTGACCAAAGGTAGAGAATCCCTGGGACTCTGGAGAGTGAATGCTTGAGCTC
>LPNX010738127.1:0-54738 GCA_001517045.1 Pseudotsuga menziesii
TTGCATATTTGTAGCTGATTATCTATGTATCAAGCTTTCGGTAGCTAAATACCGGCACTAATATAATCTACCCCTATGCTTCTGTCAAAAAAAAAACAAGTACTCATTTATTTAAATATGCTCATTAATATAGGGTTATCGCTGAGTTGACTTCGTTTCCAATAATAAGCTTTTTAAACTATTAATATAAAATATATTAATAAGTACTCATTTATTTTTATTTTTATTTGTTTTTTTTAACTTTATGTAAGTACTCTTACTTCATGTAGTAAATGTAGTTCATATTATAGATTTTGTAATATTTTAATTATAACTTCAATTCAATGCATACATTCATCTTGTACTACATTTTCCTTAGATTAGCATGCTAATATCACTTTATAATATATTGTTTTCTTGCTTGTGTAGTATTATGATTAATTTAGTGAGATTCATAGTGTTTTTTAATATGATATTTAATTATAATTGTGACACTTATATGGTGTGGTGTTTGTAATATTTATAGTAAAAGCTATGAAACACTACAAGTTTAACATTAATGTATTAATTTTAATTAAAAAAATTTCATTTCTGAAAAGTTTGAACTATTTTGGTGATTTGAGTTTATGACAATGTTTATTGTTTTCATAGTAGATGAAAATTCCTCTATTTTCATTTGGTAAAGCAATTTCTCTTTTTGGTAAACATACTTCCCTTTATGTAAGCTATTAATCTTGGTAAACAGACTTCCTCCTATGTAAGTTATTAATCTTTGTATGACAAACTATCAAGTCATAACTTTAAATTGAGTTTCGATATAAAAAGAAGTGAGTAGAACATGCCCATTTAAAGTCCAAGACAATGATGCTTCCATGATAGTTTTTTCGTTTTGCTTTTGAAAACACTATAAAGCTTGTCATAATCAATTAGATGGTCATTAATAATTATATTTGGTTTGGGAGGACCAACAATTTCTCATGTTCAACCTAAATAAATGTGGAGCAATGATATCTTGGGTTCCAATTAATTCATTCTGAAGAAATGAATTGGGTGGTGTGTTATATTATTAGTCCCTACCTTCAACTCGCAGGGACTCTATGAACGGGCTCGTCGTCATTGGTGGGGACTCTATGAATGACAAAAACTTCTTTTACCAATAGACTTGCCGCACTCCTCGATACAAGTGAGGAGAGATCTCTCATCCAACGACCCTCCCCTCACTCGCCCCAAAGAGCGCGACGAGCATGTATGGTGCATAAGGCTTGCCCTCTATGAAGAGGCTCACCATCATTTCAATAAAAAAGACTTGCATCCCAAAACAATTTAGTGTTTAAGTTTTGGAAGTTACACTTTATTTTGACAAATTAAAAACATACCATCAACTCGTCTAATCACTTTGAGACTTTATTTGGCCTCAAATCTAAACAAGTTAATAATCGTTGGCCTTCATTTTTATGGTATCCTAAGTTTTCAAAGCCCTTCATTTTTATTATATTCTAAGCTTTCAATTTCATAATATTCTAAGTTTTCAAAGCCCTTCATTTTCATTATATACTAAGTTTTCAAGATCCCTCTTTTCTAGTTCTTCAATCACTTATGTCTTTCCACTATCTACCAACTTTTTATGATATTCGATGAATGATGAACCTATTGATTACATTCTTTCCACCATCTACTCACTTGTATCTCTATCCATGTGGCCACCTTGCATTTTCCATGCTATCACCTTGCAGATACGTGGCTAGCATCTCCTTCCATGTTGTCACCTTGTAGGTATGTTGGTGGCATAACCTTCACGTACAAAATTGTCTGGATAAGAAAATGATAGATTAATCAGTGATCTACCCATTTGTCTACTGGAACTATTCCATTAAAAGTTGACCTGAGATTAAATTGAGCTGCAAATAATTGCTAGTTTGATCAATGATCGGGTCGTCTTTGTACTGGAAAACTTCCACCATTAAAATGTAAGTTGAGTTGAAATTAATATGAACTGTTATTATTGAATTATCTGATAGACGTTTAGATATTATCTGACATTTTAGGTTTTATTGAGCGGATTGACAAAGATTAACCTAAGTGTAACAAGTGTACAATCGGGATTCATTTCATGGTAGTCTATATTGTTATGCTTAAATGCATCTTGATTAAGATTTAAATGAGCTTAGTTGAATGGTTAACTAGAACTATTTTAAATGAGCTTAGTTGAATGGTTAACTAGAACTATTTAACTAAGCTCATTTAAATGGTTAACTAGAACCATTTAACTAAGCTCATTTAAAGCTTAGTTAAATGGTTAACTAAAATCATTTAATTATAATTTCTTTATATTATTTTAATATGCTTATATGCGTTCACCAACCACAAGTTGAGTGGCTCTACTAGTAATATAGAGTTAATTCAAGTCCTTGATTTCATGTTTTTCATTGTTCATTCACTAAAACATTTTGATTCTCAAAATTCAAATTCCAAATCTAATCAAATTGAAATATTTTGGATTATGTCCACAATAATACTATACCAATATCTGGTGGGAAGCAGCACCAATAGCATTTGAACCACCGGCATTTGATCGAGTAGAAGAACCAGATGCACCAGCACCAGTAATAGTAGCATATCTCACAGTTCGATAGCCAAAGCCATAAGCAGGATAGTCCAGCACTAATACTTTGCAATGTCAATTTGCAAAATATAATAGTTATATTCTTGTTGGAAGAACTATGCGATGTCAATTCTTGAAAAATTAAGTTTTGGAAGGTTTGACAGTGCATAATGTTCATAAATTACTTTTTTTTTATATACCCATTGAGAGAGAAGACATTCTTACACACAAAATAAATCTAATAAATATTGCAATGTATTATGTACAAATGATATCTCCAATACATAGAGATGAGAGAGATGTTATCAAATCTAACAATTTCTAATTATAGTTGAGATAGGTTGAGATAACCACACGTCAAACTAGCAGAGAATCTACGATCTATCAACAACTAAACACACAAGATAAACATTATCTATAACATCCTCCCTTAATGTTTACCTCGAATTTACTTGTAGAGTAGTCTTGGTCTTCGTGAGGCTTTCATCACTTTGAACTTCTCCTATACCTTTCTTTGCATAAAATAGATTATTGACGTCCATATAAAAAGAAAACCATCTAACGGAATATGTGGGTCCTCAGCTACTGTAACCGCCACTTCTCTAGGAATCCTTTTCAGCTACATGGTTCATCAATGTTAAGTAGAACTTGGTCCTTCATACGCTGAGAATGTTTCATCTCAACTTTCCCTTTAATCACATCAAGCTAGAGCTTTATCCACATCTACTCTATCATTGTATAAGAGGGATAACATCGTGTGATTCCGCACCACAACATGTATACATGAACATTTGAAATAGGTCTTACAACAAATTAGGGAAATCAACTTGTCAATGGCTAAGCTTTACAACTTGGACCAAAAATTCTTCCAGGATGTCGAGTACCAAATCCTTAACTTTGAGTCACGCGGCTCTCTCTTCAATACACGAGCGGCTCTTCTGACCTCAATGACCTCCTGCAATGATGACAGCTCTTTCACGAGTTTGATGCATCAATTGCGTCTTCAAAGAGCGGAACCTCACACTGAGACAACTGTGGAAATAATTCCACAAGCAGGGAGTCTGTTGATGGACTCTCCATTAAAAAGATGACTATGATGTTGAAAAAATAACATATTACAAATGAAAGATGTTGGTTATAGAATAGGATGACCTGCAGGTCAAAAAACATAGTACGCGATTTAATTTCCCATTATTTTCATATATCTTTAAAATCTAGCTATTTGCGGAGGTTGCTGCTTCTTTAATGTAATTTTAAACCCTAGCGATTTGAATGCTAATGGTTTTTTATACATCGCTTTTAATTTTTCCAATTGTTTTGTTAGGTTTTATTTATATAATGTAATTTATTAGTTCTGGATTTTAAATATATTGATTTTGATGTATTTTAATTTTTCCAATTTTGTTTTTTTTTCTTTTATTTAAAAAATAAATTGATTTCAATGTTTTTTTTAATTTATATAACGTAATTAATTTTAATTAAAGAAAGGCTATTAGTCAAATTAATATAATATTTTTTATGCTATATATTTAATTAATTTTCTTTGTTATATATTCATATTGAATTTTCCAAGAAAATGGTAATTTTATTATGATGATTAGTGTCTTAATGTTCTTAGATATCGCATCTAATGAGCATGACATTCATTAGTTATCAACCATATATATTATGTTGAATTTACTCTTTTGTTATCTATTCATATTCAATTTTCCAAAAAAATGGTTATTTGATTATGATGATTATTATCTTTGTTAGTAATGTTCTTAGATACCTCATCTAATGAGCATGTCATTCATTAGTCATCAACCATATAGTATGTTCAATTTAATTAAAGAAACGTTAACAACCATTTGAATACAACATTTTCTTATTATATGGATTTGGGGAGTTTTATGAATCTAACATTTCTCTAATTTTCATCATTTATTCATATCATATTGAATTTTCTAACAAAAATTATTATTTGATTATGATGCTTTCTCTCTTTGTTTGTGAGGTGTTTGTGAGGTTCTTAGATATCCTATCTAATGAGCATGGCATGCCCAAAGTTACTTCAAGGATTTTTTTCCAAAAGTAGATGATGCCTTCAAATCAATAACATTGAGTCAATTTTGTCCCCGTGAAATTAATTAAAGAGACATGGACATATTGTGTAGACTCCATATTCCTCCTAAACATATCAATTATGTCCATATAAAACTTTAAAGGCATCCATTAGCTAATGACATGATAGGTTGTGCATCAAGTGAATTTAGTAAGGCTACAATTGTAACTTTACTAACATAACCATATTTGGAAAGAATGATAATCACTGCTTACAATCAAGCATATAGGGAAGTACCATTCATCCTTGGTGATAAGCCTTTGGTTGTACGATTGAAGAGCCCATGCATTACAATGAGCTACTTTTATTCACGAAACATAAACTAGTTTGTGTCCATATTGTTTTTAACATTATTCTTATAGGTTTTGAATGAGCCACAACCTAACAATGGTACATGAATGTGTGTCTTTTTCATTAATTATTGGGTTGTTGATTGGATTTTTATTCAATCTCTAAGAAAAACATGATTTTGAACTCATTTATTGTGTCCTTTTTTAAGAATTACATTAATTTGTTAATTCCGTGTAAGTGGGTCTGCTATTCTATGAGATTCAAATGATAGAAATACTAGTTTTATACTTATTGCATTGTTTTTCAGTCCACATCAGTGGCCCCTCCATATACGTTTCATTATTTTGACGTTTTGCTTGGTTAATGTAAATGCACACACAGCTTTCATACCCGACCTTGTTATGTAGTTATGGAACAATTGTGTCATCTTTGGGAACATATAGGAATATTGTGGACTTTTTGGCGTATTAAGTTTGTTTCCTATTTGGGTGTAGTTTCTATCCTTTTAACTATGAGTGGTGTGTGTGTGGACGATGTTTGTGGAGACTCGAGTTTTGTATGTTCCATGTTTCCAATTTTTCCTCCCGCTTTCAATATTCTTGGTGGACTCTAATCTCTATTATTGTATTGTAGTATTGTTATAGTTTATAAAATTCATAACTTATAAGGAATATATAATTTATGTTGTATTTCTTGTTGTGATTTTCATGTTCAATACTAAGACCTATATATCATTGAAGGTATGAAAGGGATGAGTAAAATCAACGGTTTGGGTCAAATATTTCAGTGTAGTTGGTCTTTAGCGTTTCGAGTGTGCACAAACCAAGACCCTTTTGGATCCTACATATGAAATTGTATGCATTTCTTTCATGTATGTATGCATCGTATCTCTTAAGTGGATGGATTCTCTTATTTTCAATAAGTCTGAAACATAATAAAAATGGTTACATTGGTAGATGTTGGTGGAAAGGTGGAGTTTCCCTTCTAGTTGTTTTAGGATCTGAGCACTAAAGAACTTGTCTCAAACAGTAGCTCAACTTTCTATATCCACTCCCTTTTTTTTATCTTTTGAAACTTTTGTAACCATCACCTCTCTAGGCATAATGAATTGCATCGGTATCTTTAGTTGCATTTGCATTATCCCCATATGCATTTGTATCTTCATCTATATTTATCAAATTTTCAACTACAAATGGATCCTCAACTATAGTATCAACTGCTTTTGGATCTTCAACTTATTTACTAAAGCTTCAATTGCATCTAAATCCTCCCCTCTATTTAGTTGCTTTTGTGTCATTTGATTTATTAGAGATCCAATTCTTTTTTTATCTTAGACTGCGATCATAATTGTATATGTGTATTCTGACATTACTTATCTAAGATTCATATGTGTTTGTATCCATAATTGTGTTGACTAAATCTTCAATTTCATTTATACCTTCAACTTGAGGTGATAAAGACTCAATTGCAATTGTCATAACTCAAACTTTTTGTTGTCTTCCTAAAGAAATGAATAGAGATTTGGTCTAGTTTGGCAGTGGTGACCCATTTCTCTTAGCTAGGTATGGAAATCAACGTGACAAATATATCTCTATGTATTTCGACTTTTAAATTTCTTCAAAGATGATTTATTTTTTGTACTATTGACCGAACAATTTATCAAAATCAATTTCACAAACCTTATCTCCTCTCTCACTTATTCCGCATCATGAATTGTGGTGTTTCCACTTCCTAACTCTCTATTCTCTTCATTAGAAGAGGAAATCAAATATTTCCTTGCATTATCAAGGATAATGTAAGATTGATTGTTCACATTTGATTTCAGGTTGTATGTTTTTCTCTCTCTCCCAGTTACACATATTTTATTGCTTGATGTTTACCACACCATGATGAGAAGTTCTTTTCTATTCTAATTGCTTGATCAATATCCTATATCAGGTCGACATCTGCACTTGCATTATTTATCCAATTCTTATTGCATATTTATCCAATAAAAGCGACATCTAACTTGTTGCGATGATTAAAAATAGGTTATTCCATTTTCTATGACTCATTTGGTTCAATGGTAATAGTTTTAGAAGGACCCAACTCATCTCAGTATATATATAACAATTCATACAACCAATTAGACCTTTAGGACTAATTTTCCAATAAATATCCAAGAATCTGCATTATAGAGCTCATCATAATTGGCCAATTGATAAATAGGTCATTAAGTATAACCTTTAGTATCATACACATTTGGAAATTGATCATCACCACATTTTTACTTTAATCCCATTTTGTAAAACCCATTACAACATCATGATATTCCTTTTCCAAATTGCATCTTACTATGAAATGCCAAAATGGGAAACCCAATCAATAGAACGTTTTAGTGAAAGTATAACCCATTAATAAAAACAAGGAAAGCCAATCAATAAAACTATTTAGTGAAAGTACAAACCATTAAAAATCCCATTTCAAAATCAAATTATCATAGAATTCACAGTTTCAATAAAACTATTTAGTGAAAGTTTATACCATTAATAAACTATTTAGTGAAAGTATTCTGCATAATCACAACTTGATTATGCAGAATGAGCTTAAGACTATTCAATCTTTATTGATAAATGAAAATTGAGCTTACGGCCCTTCAATCTTTATTGATAAATGAAAGATCAATTGATGTATTTACAATCAAGCTCTGAAAGTGTATTTAAACATTTATTGAAAACCTGGAAACCTAACCTAGATTTTGCATGCATGGTTTATTAACTCAATTGAAATAAACTTCTAAAATAAAACTAAAGCTAAAGCTAGCGGAAGTAATTACTATTTATAACAAAACGCTCTCATGTTGTTGAGGGAAACACACTGACATGTGGTTCACAACAACTATTCTCACATTTGTTTATGATGATGTACGTAATCAACAATGTAGTAATTACTGTATAGAGAGACATCGCACTGGACAGTTGACAATTTTTTGTTATGTGTATGTTAGAATATATCATGCAATATGCTTCTATTTAAAGGAATAAATGTAACTAACATTAATGACAAGAGTGTGGAGAGCTCCTCAATTACTGTTACAAAGTTATTATAACTAGTTTTATAGAGATTGTTACACTTGTAAACGTTTCTTTTATAGAGAAGGATACAAGTTTTATTTACTCTTCCTCAACGAGATTAGTTGTTGTTTTGTTAGTGATTTCTTGACTTATATATGTTTGTGGAGAATGTTTTACATGAGGTTTTTGGTCAGTGAAACTATGCGATTTTTAGGAGCTTATATGGAAGATTGATGTTTGGTTTTTTTTATACTCGAGAGCTCAGTTGAGTCCATCATCACGATAATTTTATCTTTCTTTCTAAACTATGCCAAATGATGGCCATTAATACAGCTGAGCTTATCCAACATGTACGTTCATGCTGGTTAAGCCAGCTGGCGTGGGTCCAGGTCAAAAGAGTCCCCCTCCCGGATTGTTTTTAAACTTTCCGACCACTCTTCTCCGGCAAGATCAGGCGGTGGGGTCTACCGTCATCTCCCTGACAAAATCCTCCGAAGCAGGATCTTCTTCCACTACCACCATCGTTCATTAATGAAAGAATTCGAATTTCAAACTAGTCCTCGGTGCCGTCGAAATCGTCTCGGCAGCATGCATTCATCCACCCCTACGCAGGACCACTGTGGCCGAGCTGATTCACAAATTCACATCCACAGCAGGTAACTTGATAGAATGAGTGCGAGCGTTCTCAAAATGCCCAAATGGGCTACCAAAGAAAGCTGTCAGGCTCTCTCTGGTTCTCTTACGGATTGCTTACTCTGCGTACGCTTCTGATGCTTTCTTTGTGTAGGGTGTGTTTCCTTTACCAGGTAAACTGCCATTAAGAAAATGTTGTATCCTTATTTCGAACAAGTAAAAAGGGAAGAATAGATAGTGCTTGGCTTCTCCCTGTGCTTCATTATGTCTTAAATAATATGGAATAAGAGGGGGGTAGAATGTCAATCGGGGCAAGGTCGCTCTGGTTCTTTACCGATAGGGTGTTTAATGCCGGATTCTTTTATTTGTAAGTATGCCTGGCTAAAGAAAAGTGTATTCTCCGAACAACCCTTCGCCAGAGGAAAACTATACTAGTTTGCCATTACCAGGTATTTTTCGTTTCATTTTTTCCCTGGAATGGATTTTCATTTTGGTTGAACCGCTAACGTTTTGCAAGAATCTTTCCAGGTGCCAATATTAGCATTCTTGCAGAAGTTGATGGTAGTGGTTTCTTTTCGTATTGATGGCCGATGCTCAAAAGCTCTGTTGTAAAATAAATTCATAAAATGCCAAAACTCCATTCCTCCAACACTTATCCATCTCAACAATATTCTTTCAAGTAATCTAAAAAAACGATACATAAATAAATAACCTCCACATATGGTCATTGTGCAATCTCTTTGAAACCAAACTTACTACATCGTTATATTTTGTTAAATGCAGCAATGTCACAATTATGAATGTATTCATTTGTTTATTTAGAAGTTAGATGGTCCTCAATAACATCATCAACGGACACAAGTTCATCTTCAATGGTCATCATAATCTAGAGTTTCATAATGCTATATCCTATAGCGATAAGCTTTGAAACAATCCAAAAATATGCCAGGCATTTGCTCACTCCTTACAACTTCCTCCAGCCTTTTGGACACTAAGTAATCTCACAGAATGCACTTCAATGTGTACTTATGAATTCTATCAGAACTATAAATGTATTATCACACTCCTATCTACATATATATATATATAAGAGTGACAAACAACCGAAGTAGGTATTCACATTTATTGCTATTCGTAATACTTTATAGCTGTTCTTAATACCTTATAGCTGTAACAAAAACTTCGAGAACTGGACTGTATATGAATCAGGACTCGAGAATGCAGCGTGCTGGCTATCTTTTTTTTTTTATAACTCTTAACATCTATGAAATTTCTCAGCTTCAAATGAGATCCACCATCTTTTTTTTTCTCATAGTTGGTTCCAATCCTCTACTGTCATTGTGATCTTTGTTTCTGGTCGAGCACTTCATGGACTGTTCATGCATGTGTTAGACATTACAATTTATAGTGTCAAATTTTGGTTTTTATACAAATGAGCAAGGTGTATACCAATTAATAAATATATATTTTAAGTTCAAAATTTTGGTGTTTAACCATTTAAGAAATGCTCAAGGTGTATATTGATCGATAGTATATCAATTAATAAATATATATTTTAAATTCAGGATTAATTATATATATTTTAATTCAGAATCAATCAAGGATGGGGATGAAGAGATCAGAATTTATCATATATATATATTTTAATTTAGAATCTATCAAGGATGAAGAAATCAAAATTTTAAAGTAGAAACCATTTCTTAAATTTTGCATTTTAAAAACAGTTGCATTTTAGTAAATTTGTTTTGTTTCAAGTTTTCAACACAGAAACACTGTAAAAGTTTGAAATTAAGATAAATTTATACTAATTTTATTATTACAATGATTTTTTAAAAATTTACTATTGTAATGATTTTTTTTCATTTTTACAAAAGTCATATTTTCAATTTAAATCTATTAATATTTAGACTTAGTGTAAATGTATATAATAATTCTATGTGCAATAACACTGATTTACTTCAGCCTGATTTTAATCTATGAGCTCCGACGACCCTCTAATTATGACAGAAAATTCAAATTTATTTGTTGGATCAGTATGCATGAAGAGGGATTAGAAAACAATTGAGAGACAAATGCATGCCTAAAAATTCTAGTGAGAAAATGGATCTATTTTAGTGTGCTTATATAGAGTTGTGTAAAAAGGAAAATAGAACCACCATTTTTTTGTATGATAGAGAGTGTCAGATTGATAGAAAAGTCGTTTGGGATGTGTCTAAGGAATCCTTACAATCTCATAAGATAAATAGGTACAAATGCCTAATTAAAATGAAAAAAAAATACTATATAAATAAAAAACCAAAGCTTGATAAAAACCATAACAACATAAAAGAGAATGTAACAATATAAAACCCACAACAATCCCTTGCTTATTCATTTGGGGAAATGGCCTTTTATAGGTATACAATAGGTCCATGGTCAAAGTAACTAGCAAATAGAAAATAACAAATTAAACTATACACAACTTGAAGCAAGTGGAAGCAACTAATTTATTCAACTATTAACTAATTTCCTTCAAGCATATCTCTCAAGAGGTAGTGCATCTTCCTAGGAGGGTTCAAGTTATTGTTAGTGAAATGTTCATCTCATGAGATACTCCCATGTTCTTTATTAGTGACTACCTTTGTTTAACTCAAAAGCATCCCTACTTTCCTCCTAAAGTGGGGAAGGTTGTAGTAGGTGCATGAGTAGAGAGAGCACGTGGAAAGTAATTTGGAAGCTTGGATCTACAACAAATGTAGGAGAACATCGAAATAATTCATGCTAGGTTGACCAATCTAGGAACCTTTGTTATGAATTGGTGGCCTGTGGACAAAGACCATGTGAGAGTGGTTTGTAATGGTCGCCTTATACTTTAGGAATGGCACTAGGGAGGTGTGGAAATGATGTGTAATATCATAAACTATTATGATGGTGTTTATTTTGTGAGCTGTAACTGCCACTATGGAAGGAATGTTGTAGCGCTGAATGTATGAAAGAGGGTAGGGAAAATGAGAGCCATCTTGGAACTGTTGAGGAAGATGAGATGAAGGAATTGTTGTTGACAATTGATCTTTCTGTTGTGATGATGATGGAATGCTTATTGTTTTATGTTCCTTATATTAGATTGGATAATGAGTTGCATTAGGAATATGGATTAAAGACCCTAGTGTTGTAGTGGTTACACGTGTTGGAATTGGTATTGGAGTATGTTGGTGTTCCATGAATGTTAAGACTAGTAGGGGTAGAGAGACATTGGTAGGTTGAGAGTGCGGGGAAGGAAAGATGCAGTTCCATGATTTTATAGTCAAGGTAAAGGTGCAAGAGGGCATCGAAGGTATGAGGGGAACTAGGGTTATTGAAAGAGAATGCATGAATTCTTGTTAAGGTGCGGTGGGATTAGGGTTACGAAAGGAAAGGATAGTGGGAAAGTGTATCAATTGATATTCCACAACAATGTGTTGGATAAATGCCTAGTTAATCCTAGTTAATGATGGCAGTGATAAAGCTGGGATTAACTGGCCACACTACCAATTAATCCCAGCTTTATCACTGCCATCATTAACTAGGATTAACTAGGCGTGTTTAACCATTTAACACTGCCATTTAACTAGGAGGGGGGACTCTTTCGACCATCTTGCCGAAAAGTTTAAAAACAATCCAGGAGGGGGGACTCTTTCAACCTGGACCCACGCCAGCTGGCTTAACCAGCATGAACGTACATGCTGGATAAGCTCAGCCCATTAATACTAGGTTTCATAGTCGCAACCACTATGAGCCAACTTGGAAGGAGATGGAGAATTATTATAATGGACATCTCAGATTCTCATCGAGTTAATGATCGTTTCCATGATTCCCATAAGAATTAAACCATCATCCCTGTTGAAATTTCGAGAGCATCATCCCTATTGAAATTTCTTGAGTGCTTCTCAATTTCCACAACTTTGTGTATATGTCTCTTATTATAATGCTCCTCTAGCACAATAACTTTAGCTTCTTCAACACAAACATGGTTTCTTGTTTTTAAAGAATGCTCATCCACTACCGAATTCTTTTCTCTATTATGTGCAATGCTCTTTTAATCTTGCGCAATCCTCAATTAATCTAATTTTTATCGAGTGTCCAGTATCCCTAATGTACACGTCACCACATGAACAAGGAATTGAATGCACTCCTTTCTTTAGCTTGGGATCAAACAGATCTTTAGCCTTATCTAGCATGTTCCCCAAGGATTTGGGAAGGGAGAAAGAGGTTATGATGTGTTCTCTTCTTAACATTTTGGCTATTTTATTTGTGGTCTCTTTGATATATGGGAGGACCACCTTTCCTATGCTATTTATTTCTTTGGATTGGTCTCTAGTTAATAAGATCAGTGCTTTTCTAAAATCCTAGTTGATGTCCTGTAATTTGTAACAGTTATTTAAACGAACCTTAGAGATATTTTAATTCTTCATCAAGATGTTCTTTGTAAAAAATTCTTATAGCCCTAAAGACAACTTGGGTTTTCAAAATGATGATTTTTGGTGAAGGATGGTGATGGGACATTGCATCTAAGTATTTATCTGTATGCATCTTCTTTCGATAAACTTGATGTGCTAGCAAATCATCCTCATTTTTAGTGGTTGGGATGTCAAGGAAAGGAATCCAATTGTTTTGTTGGACCTCCATTGTGAACTTGATATGAATGGATTGGTTATTAAGATGCATGAGGGATTTATCAATATTTTCTCTTTAGTGTGTCTAGATAGTGTTTGTATCTTTGATAAATATTTTCCATTCTCGAGGTTTTAAGGGAATGAGTCAATGGAATTTTTTTCAAAATGTTCCATGTAATTATTGTCTACTACTAGAGAGAGTGGAGACCCCATTTTCACAACATCAATTTTCTCATAAATATTACTATGCAAAGTAAAATAGGCCGACTTTAGGCAAATTTGGACTAGATTCTCAATCTCATCATTAATGATTTCCAATATACCTTGATTGCATCGTTAATAGGAACCATGGTGTAAAGGGAGACAACATCAAAGATGAAAATCATATGATTATAATCCAGGTGCAAATATTGTATTCCATTGACAAAGTGGGGCGATTCTTGACTAGCGGTTTTAGGGTTTTTTTCCATAAACTTTGCCATGAGTTGATAATTGGTGATCTAACAACGTTAACAATCGGTCTCAATGGTACCCTTCTTTATGAATTTTGGGTAGATTGTAAATCCTCGGGATGATCAAGATTTTTGGGATAATATTCTTCTCAGTGTTTGCATCAAGATTAGATTTATTAACAACTTTCTTAACTTCCTTTATAATTCTATCCCTTGGTTCTTTCACCAGCTTTCCAGAGTACTACTTGTCATCAAAGCTCGTACATTTTAGATGGGTAAGCTTCTGTGTCCAAGATGATAGTTTCATTTCCCTTATATGATTCTAACACCATTATATTTTCATTTGATTTGAGATCTCTTATTACTACAACTTCATTTTTGCTAATATTATTTTTTGACAATTTGGCTCTCCTTAAGACAACTACACAATCCTCTCTTAGTTCATAGGCTACCTCTTTGGGCAAAGTCATAACTGCCTCTTCAACAGCGCGCATAATCTCTTCGGTTTGGATTTTTTTGGGTGTAATTTAGAAATATCCCCAATTCACTAGATATTGATAAATACTTACCAAAATCATCATGTTGAGACACCTCCCACTAAATTTTTCCAAGTAAAAAATTGTATTTTTATTAGATATCCCCTAATAATAATAAAAACCCTATTTTTACTAGATACCACTTTTTATGCCCCCAATACCTATAAACCCACTATACCCTACATCCCCCAATGCCTACAATATATTGACCTTATTTTTAACAATTGAAAAAACCCCTTTATAAATGAAGATGTTAAGATATTTGCCAACAAGGTAAATCCCTTTTGATGTTTTATGGCTATTGTTATGTTGAGTTATTTCATGGAATCATAGTTTGTTGCATCACTCTTATAGGAAACCATAATAGCCAAAGTTTCATAAACGGGCATGTCAATGTAGACAATTGTAAAGTCATATTTTAGAAACCATAATAACTGAAGGTTTTTCCATTGATAAATTTATTTCCTCGACTTGGGGTGTCTTGGCCTTCCTTAGACTAGTTTAATTCTTTTATCTAGTGAATTGGTTGGAAAAATTTTGGCCTTCTTAACATGATTCAAGGATCATTTATCTATGCCTCTATTATGTGGCTTGATATGTAATTATAGCACCTTGGCATTACTAGTCAAGTAGTTTGAATATGCTAGTTAGATGATGATGGCACATGTGAAGGACATGTCATATCCACATTTAAAATTTTTAGAGTGTATATTTGTTATGGTATAAAGGTGATTAAGGTGCATAGAGTGAAACAGATGCATAAAATGAGTGAAATATGTGAAGTTTTCATTGTAGGAAATTGAAGATAAGATCAGTTTTTGAAAGAAACTTACATTGTATTGTAAGTGCTGGTAGAAATTTGTATGCAATAGTTTATGTGGACATATTGATAAACAAATTGTAGATAGAGCGCCATATTGCATGATGTTCATTAATTATTGCAATAAAAGACTTGGAAAAGGGTGTCAATTAACAACGTTTGTGTTGAGAAAACCAAGTAAATATGCATACGTAAAAAAGTCTATTGAGTATGTGTCAATCGCCTAATGAAGAGAGAAAAGAAGATGAATGTGAAATCAAATTGCTTCTATGAATTCAGGAATGTGATAAAATGTGGAAATAATCCATACCAAGGGCAAAATATCAAATCAAATGATAGAATATAAGAGATACCCTGTCATATAAAAGGGTAATTTAACAAAGTCAAAAACATATAAATAAAGGTTGCATATAGGAAGGGATAAACATATAAATGTCCTTTAAGAAAAAGATGTGTATAAAGGTTGTGTATCATGGAGATAAAAGTGCAAGACAAGCACATAATATTTACGAGGAAATCATGATCAAGGAAGTTGATTGGATATTGGAGCCATTAGGACATCCGTGTTAAGAGGATGGCAACTAGATGTTTGACAAAGAGTATGATTAATAAATATCCACATTGGAAAATTGGAAAATTAGACAGGCATTTATGCATTTGAAGTAGTGAAAAAATATTAAATGTCACTCTTGTTGAGATTTTTTGTGTCGAAAGGATGTTAAAGTGAAGCACTATGTAGCGGCACCAAAGTAGTAGAGAGAAAATATTGGATTTCACTAAATGGTAAAACATTGAGACTTTAATGTCAACTATACAAATGAGATAGTATATGGGTGAAGTGGTGATATGGAAATCGGTGATGCGACAGATGCGTGCAAGAAAGAGCGCAAATCAACAAACTTGGTATACAGAGGGTGGATATCAACAATCTTGGTGTTTAGATAAGATAGTGAAAAGGAAGTGGTGAAATTGACAATTGAGTGTGTTGATTAAAAATTGATGAGGATGGAAGAACAATGGCTAGATTGATGGGTGGTATTGAGGTGCCTACAATTTATTTAGGAGGTATATAACGCAATGAAAAATAATACATAGCGAACAATTCAATGTGGAATCCAATTTGGAAATTGAAAACAAGCAAATTGAAGGAAGTTATTAAAGCACACAAGACATGAGAATAAATTATTGACTGTGTTGAGTGGAAATATATTGAAATATATGACATAGAAGCAATGTGATGGTTTATGAAGAATAAAATTGAGAAGGCATTGTGAGTTGTACAATTTTTACTTGGCCAAAGTTTATCAATATTCCACATACTCTATTTAGATGTGATGAGACATCTATGATGGTAGAGCCCCTAACTAAAAATGTAAAACTCACAAGCACCTTTAGAATTTATTCCTATGATACCATCTTATATCTTTTGACTTATAGTTTTTAGATAGGAGTGGAGTAATTCTACTTCACTTTTTTTTTATCTCATATGCTTTGAAAATGAATTGATGAATAAAGTAAATTGTGGCACGTATTATATGGACACATAAATTTGTATGGTGTTGATTTGTTGTTGCAAAGGTTGATTATTGTGTATAGATGGAATATATTTCCATATATTGATTAAAATATGTGAAGTTCACATTGTGGGAAAGTGAGAAAGAGTAGAGAGAAGGAGATTTTACATTCATAGAAGTTATTTCGGGAAGTTAGAAGATGGTGTATTTGATCATTGTTTCAAGCAAAGATGAGAATTTTGAAAGGAAAGGAATTGTGTGGTATGAGGTCGATGGGATGAAATTTATATGCCTAGTTTGTCTAGACACATGAAGGTACAATGTTTGGTTAGAGATTTGTATTCCATGGATGATGACAAGAAAAATACTTGAATTTACATCTTGAAAAAATTAGAGATTCATTTACTTCAATTAAAAAACTATATAGATAAAAAAAAGAATGGAGGAATAGGATGAGTATAATATCTACAAAGAGGAGTGTGAAATGCCATGAAAGATAAGCCTTAGTTAGAAGACTTATGCAATCTCCTACATTAGACGATGTGTGTGGAGGAAAGGAATTACATAATGGATATTGGAGAGAGTATGTACAACTTGAACTCTCAAACCAAAATGATTGGTCAACAACTTATTTCCTATAGCTCTTACAAATGTTAGTTGCATAAGTTCATTATGGTGCAGGGAGCCGATAAAATGCATAATTTTATGGGTAAAGTATGTGAAACATGTATCTCTAGGAAATTTGGAAATGAAAAACATGGTGAATTAATTAATCATTGAAATTTGTATGCAATGGTTTATGTGGACACATGAAGACATAATATGCAAGTATAGCTTTGTATTACGTAACTTTGATTCATCATTAACTTAAGTGTACTTTTTAAAAAAATCTGTGATTCAGTTATTTTTTGGAATTCAAAATTGAGTGAGTGATTGAACCCACGTGAAGAAATATATATTGTTATATGAGAAGAGAGGTGAGTATAACTCATTCACATTTTTATAGGATCCACAATTTGGTGCATGATTTTTTTATATATATAAATCATTTATTGGTAAAGTTGAGTGTATTGTTTAAGATGATTTGGGGGAAAGGTGTCGTAAAATGAATGTGTGGGAGAATATATTCTTGAACTCTGGAACTAAAATGACTATTCAACCACTACCGTAGAAACTCATACAAGTGATGCCTTGCCAAATAAAAAGATAATTTAACAAATTCAAATTGATGTTTGTTGTATTGGTATAAGACTGGATGTTGGATGGAATAAACATATAAAGTTGTCTAAGAAAAATATTTATATAAAGGTTTTGTATAAGGGAGATAAAGGTGGCAGAGAAATTCATAATATTTATAGGGAAGTTATGATAAAGGAATTCAATTGGATCAAGGAAGTGGATTAAATGTATTGGATCTGTTGGGGTATTAGTGTTAAGAAGATCAAGGCTAGATGGTTAGATGAAAAATATGTATATAAAGGCAAACGTATCATGGAGATAAAGGTGGTAGAGAAACTCATAATATTTATAGGGAATTTATGATAAAGGAATTCAAATGGATCTAGGAAGTGGACTATGTATTGGATTTGTTGGGATATTAGTGTCAAGAAGATCAAGACTAAATGGTTGAGGAGGATTATGATCAATAGAGACCAATATTGGAAAATTAAATAGGTTATCATTCATTTGAAATAGTGAGTATGTGTTAATTAAAAAATAATGAGAGGACAGAAAAAAAATGACAAACTTGATAAATGATATTGAAGTGCCTAGGACTTTTTTAGGAGGAATATGACATGACACAAAAATAATACATAGTGAAAATTCCAATGTGGAGTCCGATTTGGAAATTGAGAGAAAGGAAAGTAAAGTATGTTATGAAAGCACTTAAGACACAAGGAGAAACTCTTAAGTTTGTGCTAAATGGAGATATATTAAATTTATGAGATATAAGTGATGTGATGTGGTTTGAGGAATACATTTTAGAGGGGCTTGTGCGTTCTAAAAATTTTATTAGACCAAAGTTTACACCTATTCCACATACTCCATTTATGTGATACAATTATGATTTTATGGCCCCTCGTTAAAAGTGTAAAACTCACAAGCCCCTCTGGATTTTATTCTTCTTCGACTGACATGTCTCTTCTTTCTTATAGTTATAGAATAGGAGTAGAGTAATTCTATAATTTTCTTACAGATGCACTGAAAATGAATTGATACATAAAGCAAATTGTGGTACATATTATATAGGCACATAAATTGGTATGGTGTATATTTGTTGTTTAAGAGGTTGGTTATGGTGTATAAAATCTTTGATTTTGCATACATTGATTGAAATATGGGAAGATCAAAATTTGGGAAGGTGAGAGAGAAAGGAGATAAGGAGATTTTACATTCATAGAAACTTTCCAATATGCCATACTGATCTGGATTTATGCATGAATGAAATGAAAGAACATATACAGAATCGTAATCACGGACATTTTGCAAAGATAACAAAGATACAGTAAACACATATTCTATTAAATGGTGGAAATAGAACAAACTGTAATACAATTGCTAGAATGGTGGTAGCTATCTCTGAGAAGAGATGTGGCTGCTACGCTCATCTGTGCCAAGCTGAATACAAAATGAGGCCAAAGGGGCCTATTTATAATAAGAATGAGGTGAGAGCCCCAAAAGTCCAAAACATAACCCTAGAAGATGAACCGTCATAAAGTTTGCGGCCCCAAGGTGGTAAGTTGAACAGATAACTTCCCGGGGTCATAACTTTTGCATACGATCTCTAATTTGGGTGTTTGATAGCTCGTTGGAAAGTTCTGTCTAAGCTTTACAATTTTTGGTCGGCCAAATGAATGCCGATGGAAACCATTTGGCCCCGAATCTCCAAAAAATTTCGTTTAGAGCCTCAAAACGGCCTCGAAAGTTTAGGACCTGAAAAACTGTAGAAAAATAACTAGGAAACTGCCACAATGGACAATTGTTTTGAGCCAGTGGAATAGGTGGGCGGCCACCGATCTCCAACTGGATCAACCCTCCCTCCTTAGGAAGCAATGGTCTCCATTACGTCGAATCATGTATCATATCTCGCACTGTGTGTTGAGTTGATCTCCTGGTGCGACATTTGCTGAAGTGAAGAGGCTTCCTTTCTTTGACATCCTGAGAAGGCTTTAATTGTTATATGGATGATTTGTTTCTGGATGAGCACCTTGAATGCGTGGCCTTGCATCGTAGAGGTACTCGGATAGATGAGGAAATAATGGCTCTGTATTCTTCGTGTGTCTGATGAGCAGAGACACCCTATGCAGAGGGTGTGGAGGTCTCTACGACCTTATGTTCTCCTTTAGATGCAATTGTGAAGAGGGATAATTTTCTGATGTGGGAGCTTATCTTCCTACCTTGCGAGACTTTGGCAGGTGCAACTGTCTCTAGGATCTGGTAGATTTGTCCTCCCAAAGTGACAATGACACTGCGAGGCCGTGACTCATATATAGCATGACACTTCCACATATATGGTTGTCCTAAAAGAACATCACAGACTTCAAGTGGGGCCACATCACACAATACCTCGTCTTTGAAAGGCTTGATGCCATATGGTAGGAGGCATTGCCGAGTAATGCAGATACCTCGTCCTTGGCTTAGCCAACCGATGTTGTAAGGTTGCGAGTGTGGTGTTGTCGGAAGCTCCAATCTCTTGACGACTTCTGCTGAGATCAGGTTCTTTTGGCTGCCGTTGTCAACAACAAAAAGTAGAGGCATTCCCTTCACCCACATCTGCGAGTGGAATAGGCGCTCCTCTGCCTCTGACTCTTTAAGATCCTCCAGTTGAATATGTGCAGTAGCAACAGCGGCAGTGGGGTCTACATCAATGATATGCCTCCCATTGTGTGCGGCTGTGGCATTGGGTTCAGAATCAGAATCAAGATCCGATTCTGAAGATTTGATCTCGGCCACTAATGACTGTTTTGAGCGACATTCAGCAGTGTTGTGCCAAGGGCTTTTATGAAATTCACACCACTTACCAGTGTCCTTCTTTGTCTTTCGATCTCCCTTCTTTGCTTGTGGTGGGGACTGGTTGTCGTTTTCTTTGGTGGTGTTCTGCAGGCCAGGGTTTCCCTTGCCTTGCTTCTATGGTGGATTCGCAGGTCTAGAGTCTCGCTTGTTCTTTTGTCAAAATTTCTCCTCGATTTTGACAGCATACCGATAGGCGAATCCAAGTGAAGAGATGTCGAGGAAGTCCATCTTAGTTCGGATGTACCGATGTAGACCACTGCGATATTTCAGGATTAGGTGCCGCTCGGAGTATTTGATACTCAGATTTGTCTGCAGGGTATGAAATTTGTTGGTGTACTCCGACACCGTCTGGTCCCTTTCTTAACGCAGAATGGTCCATTTTGTGTACTGGTCATCATAGTTTCCCACATGGTAATACTATTCCCTTATGGCATCTATGAGAGAGGCCCAAGTGGGATTTGTTTCAAACATTCCAGACTCGTTTGATGAGTTTTGCTCACACTAAGTACCCCACCAATTTTGGACATGGGGGACTGCCTTAAGGAGCATAAAGGTGATCTTTTCTCTGTCAAAAAAATTGTGGAAAGAGAAATACCCTTCTAGAACATTCAACCAATTATCCAGGGCATCTACATCGATATTTCCTTCAAATAAAGGAATATAAAAGTTAACTTGTACCTTAAATGGAGTTGCATCCCTGAACCGACTGCTCGTTGAATATGAACTTGCCGTTGCCGGCATTCGCCGAAGGATTTGGGTGAAACTATCCATCATCTCATTCCTCTATCGCTCGAGGGCTTCCTCGAGAATCAACTTGATAGGATCTCCTACTCTGTCGTCTCTCTTTTCTTTCGCCATGGGAGGTCGTTTGGGACGGCGAGAATGATTAAGTGAAACTAGTTCAATACCAAACTCTCTATACTCAGACCTCGTCGGGGACATGCGCCGAGAAACAATCAAAGAGTAGATTGCTCTGATACCACTGATCTGGATTTATGCGTGAACGAAATGAAAGAACATATACAGAATCATAATCACATACATTTTGCAAAGATAACAAAGACACAGTAAACACATATTCCATTAAATGGCAGAAATAGAACAAACTGTAATACAATTGCTAGAATGGTGGTAGCTATCTCTGAGAAGAGATGTGGCTGCTATGCTCATTCATGCCAAGCTGAATCCAAAATGAGGCCAAAAGGGCCTATTTATAATAAGAATGAGGTGAGAACCCCAAAATTCCAAAACATAACCCTAGAAGATGAACCGTCATAAAGTTTGCGGCCCCAAGGTGGTAAGTTGAACAATCAACTTCTCAGGGTCATAACTTTTGCATACAATCTTCGATTTGGGCGTTCGATAGCTCGTTGGAAATTTCTGTCTATGCTTTACAATTTTTGGTCAATTAGATGTATGTTGATGGCAACCATTTGGACCCAAATCTCCAAAAAACGTCGTTTAGGGCCTCAAAACGGCCCCGGAAGTTTAGGACCCGAAAAACTATAGAAAAATAACTAGGAAACTGTCACAATGGACAATTGTTTTGAGCCAGTGGAATAGGTGGGTGGCCACTGATCTCCATCTGGATCACATACTCTAATGCTTCTAATATTTTTTTGGAATCAATGTGATTCATGTATTTTTTAGAATTAAGAATGAGCGAGAGTGATTGAATCACGTAAAGAACTAGAGACTGTGATTTGAGAAGGTAGATTAGTATAACTTGTTTGCATATGTATAAGATTCATTATTTGATATCCGAGTTTTTTCTATATAAATCAATTATTGGAAGAGCTAATCATTCTCTAACTTAAGATGGTTTGTGGGGGGGTAAGATGTCATAAAATGAATGTTCGAGATAATATATATGCCTTGAGCTCTATAATAACAATGATTGGTCAACCAATTTATGTGTAGAAATATGTGCAAGTGATAGCTTTCCATGTAAAATGGTAATTTAACAAAGTCAAATCGATTGTTGTTTAATTGGAGGACCGAGATATAGGAAGACATAAACATATAAAGTTGTTTAAGTAAATGATGTGTATAAAGGTTTTGTATTAGGGACACAAGGGTGGGAATAAAGCACATAATATTTAAAGGGAAATTATGATCAAGGAAGTCGGTTGAATATTAGATCCAAGGGGACATTGGTTTCAAGAAGATGAGGAATAGATGGTTTATAAGGATTATGATCAATAGATGCCAATATTGGAATATTAGATACTAAGGTAGTGACACATTGAAATAGTGAAAAATGACTAAATGTCACTCTTGTTTATTTTTTTTGTGCTAAGGGACAATGAAATGAGTTTCTATGTAGGGTCATCAAAGTAGCTGTGAGAGAAAAATATTGAATTCCGCTAAGTAATAGAACATTTAGAGATTAATTTTAGAAAATTGAAATAAGATAGTTTATGGGCGAAGTGGTTATATGGAAATTGATGATGCAACAGATGTGTGCAATAAAGAGTGTAGATCAACAATATTGGTGAATAGAGAGTGGAAATGAACAATCTTATTGTTATGCAACCAAGTCCCCGAAATAGCATAAAAAGAGCAGAAATAGACAATAAGAGAGTAATCCACTCCTTAACAATGAATAATAGAGATAAATATCAATCCTCTTCGAGGGTGGAACCTCTTTACACATTGTACCGAGTGGGACTAATGGTCAAGAGCATGTGTTTCCTCCTAGGAGGTCACAGGTTCAAATCCAAAGGGGGGTAGGGCATGTACACCTCTGGAGACTTTAGCAGTTAAATCATTGCATAGAAGGGGGGCCCTTATCCCACAAACAAGGGGGTCTCATACACCAACTGGTGTCTCGCTTGGCGGTGACCTTAAAAATATATTATTATTATTTATTATTATTTAACATAAAAAGAGTAGAAATAGACAATAAGAAAGTAATCCACACCTTAACAATGAATAATAGAGATAAATATCAATCCTCTTCAAGGGAGGAACCTCCTTACACAATGTACTGAGTACACAAGACAAGATAAGATACTATGATGGCTAAAATGAGAATATCTCCTTCCTATATATAGGAGAAAAAGGTGTACAATAACAAGTAATAGACCCACTAATAGGCCCAAGCCGACATAAATAATATGTAATGAACCAAAATATAGGGAGTAATGCACCACACTATATGGGGTAATGTTCCATCATTAAGGGATTAGCATGCCTCTCCCCTTCAAAAAGTGTTGTCCTCAACACTGAAGTAGTTCTGGATGTTGTTGTATAAAGGACTCATCTTCCCATGTTGAATCTTCAGTGAGTAAGTTCTTCCATTTAACGAGATACTCTGGAATTGATGTATTTCGATGCTATCTAGTTCTTATTTCAGTAATTTTATTTAGGCTCCAAGATTATTTGTCCTTCCTCATCAAGTTCTGGTAATATCGTTTGAAATGGTAGATTGCCACATATTACCTTCTTTAAACAGTAAACATGGAAAACTGGATGGACTCATGAAGATGCAGGTAGTTCCAATTTGTAGGTCATACTACCAATATTTTGTAACACCTTGCAGGGACCGTAGTATTTAGGTGATAATTTATTATCCTTCTTGGTTTTCTTTTGGGAAATTTGTTTATATGGTTGTAGTCTTAAAAACACCCAATCCCCCACATTAAAGCTTCGCCGTAGCTTCGTTCACTACAGCGTGGATATTCTTGTTGTTTCATTCGATTTTGTGCTAGATTCAGGTTGTCCTTTAAGAGTTGAAGAACTTGTTGTTTATGCTTCATGTGGTCTTCCATTGTTTGAACCTTAGAGGATTCTCTTAGTGAAGATTTGATAGATGGTGGATGATAGCCATAAAGTTCCATAAATGGGGTCATTTTTTATGATGTATGGAAGGAAGTGTTATACCACCATTTTGCCAAGGGTAACCACTTGACCCATTGTGTTTGTTTATCAGTTGCAAAACATCGAAGATACCACTCCAAAAATTTGTTTACTATCTCTATTTGTCCATCAGATTGAGGGTGATAAGATGAGCTATGAGCCAATTGAGTACCCAAACAAGAAAATAATTCAGTCCAAAAAACTCCAGTGAAAATGGCATCTCTGTCACCTACTATAATATTTGGAGTACCATGTAGTTTTTGTAATATCTCCATAAAAGAATTGGAGACTGTGCTTGCTTTGAAGGAGTGAGATAGTGCATAGAAGTATGCATATTTAGTAAGTCTATCAACAACCACCATGTTGACACTCTTTCCTCCAGACTTTGGTAAACCTGTGATAAAATCCATCGAGACATCTGTCCACCTTTGGATTGGAATGGAAAGTGGTTGTAGGAGACCAGGGGTCTTAATTGTTTCCACTTTATTTTGTTGGCAAACCAAACATTCTATCACAAATTTTTAAACATAAGTTTTAAGACCATCCAAAAAAATCCTTTCTTTACCATGTGGTAGGTTTTTAAGAAACCTGAGTGCCCTCCTATAGGTAAGGAGTGGAATTCAAAAAGTACCTTTTGCTTGAGCTAGGAACTCTTACCAAGTTATAAGCGATCCTTGTACCATAACATGTCATCTTTCCACCTAAATGTATTAGAGGCATTGGGATCCTGCTACATCTTTTGAATAAATCTCCATAGTTTTTTGTCATTTTTCCATTGGTCCATTGTGTCATCTATCCAATTTGCTTGGATGATTGAAATAGCATAGAGTAATGCTTCAACATCCTCATATTTCCTAGAGAGTGCATCTGTGACAACATTTTTCTTCCCCTTTTTGTAGATGATTTCAAATGCATATCCCAACATCTTTGTCACCCATTTTTATTTCTCTTCTGAAGATAGCCTTTGTTCCAAGAAGTATTTAAGGCTATCATGATCAGTTTTAACCTTGAAATGTCACCCTATAAGGTAGGGGTGACATTGCTTCAAGGAATGTAGTATTTCCAACATTTCCTTCTCATAAATGGGATTTTGTAAGTTCTTCCCCTTGATCAGATGACTTTGGAAGGAAAGAGGGTGTCCTTGCATTAGTACAACTCTGATTCCATTTCCTGAAGCATCACTTTCCACAATAAAGGTTTTTTTGAAGTCTAGAGTCACCAAAATAGGAGCTTTACACATGGCCTATTTGAGTTGTTGAAAATATTGAGTTGCCTCTAGAGTCCAGAAAATGCATCTTTCTTCAGTAACGTTGTTAGAGGAGCCGTTATTCTTACATAGTTCCGAACAAACTGGCGGTAGTACCATGTCATAACTAAGAATCCTCGAATATTCTTCAGGGTTTTGGGAATCTACCAATCCATCATGGATTTAATTTTTTTAGGGTCTACCTTGACACTTCATGAGATACAATATGAACCAAATACTCTACCTTCTTTATCCCAAAGAAACATTTTGAGGGTTTTGAACACAGCGCTTTCTCCTTTAGTAGTTGTAGTACCCTGTCAACATGTTGAACATGTTTTTCCCAAGACTTGCTATATATTAGCATATCATCAAAGAATCCCAGGACAATTTTTCGAAGGAAATGATTGAAAATAGAATTCTTCAAACCTTGCAATGTGGAAGGCGCATTTGTTAGACCAAATGGCATGACCAAAAATTCATGGTGACCTTCATGAGTTTTGAATGTTGTTTTGGGATTTATTCATCCTTCATTCGAATCTGATGACACCCAGAACGAAGATCCAACTTTGTGAAGACAATTGCTCCATGTAATTCATCTAACAATTCATCAATGACGGGAATGGGAAACTTATCTTTAATGGTGATATTGTTGAGCTCTCTATAATCAGGACACATATGCCATGATCCATCTGGATTTGGTACCATTACCATTGGTGCAGAGTAAGAACTTTGGCTAGGCCTAATTATGCCATCCTCTAACATTTCAGCAACCATATGCTCAATTTCACTCTTTTGGATATAGGGATATTGGTAAGGTCTGATGTTAGGAGGAACAATACTTGGAATTAAGTGGATAGCATGATCAAAGTCACGAATAGGTGCAATACCTTTGGGAATATCTTCAAATACCTTGGAATGCTTATTAATGACCCTTTGGAGATCTGGGGAGATAGGGAACTTTGAGTTTTGAACATCTAATGAGCATAATTGTACAAATACACCTTGATGTCCCCTTTTTAACAACTTTGTCATAACATTAGAGCTTATCACCTTGATTGGTTTTCCTATGATACCATTTAACTCGTATTCTTTTCCTTCCCATGAAAATTTCATGAAAAGTTTTTGAAAATTAAAATCCACTATTCCCAATGATTGTAACCATTGGACATCTAAGACAACATTGGCATCACCCATTGGTATAACAATCGTTGGACTATTCAATACATATTCCCCCATGGCTATATTGATATTATGGCATTTCCCTTAGCAATTTATAGTTCCTCCATCTACAATCATTACTTGAAACTCTGGTGCAGGATATACAAAGCAATTAAGAATTTTGGCTAATTTACAGTGAATGAAATTATGAGTACTACCAGAATCAATAAACATTGTTACCTTCTTCTTTTTGATGAATCCTTCTATATTCAGTGTTTGAGGAGTGCTAATTCCAGCCAATG
This sequence comes from Pseudotsuga menziesii, assembly GCA_001517045.1. Taxonomy (NCBI): domain Eukaryota; kingdom Viridiplantae; phylum Streptophyta; class Pinopsida; order Pinales; family Pinaceae; genus Pseudotsuga; species Pseudotsuga menziesii. Next base: position 27,197 of record LPNX010738127.1, read on the forward strand.
CATGGCAAGATATGGTGGGAGTAATTTCTTCTGAACTATCCTCTTATATTTCTTCTGAAATCGCCTCTTCTTTTGGTTCTTCCTCTCCACAATCTATGTAGAATAATTTCTTCTGGTTGCACTTATGTCACTAAATATACTTGTTGTCACAATTAAATCATAATTCTTTTGCTCTTCTTTCATCTAGTTGTTGGGGTTTCAACCTTTGTGGTGGTTTATAAGAAGAAATATCATTTTCTCTATATGTGTTGGAGAAGTCTTTTCTAGTAGTTGCCATATTTTTACTTTCAACCTTCCTTGCCATCATGAAATCCTTCTCTAGGGATAATGGTTCAAAGAGACATACCTCATGTTGAATGTTATCTTTCAAGGTTCCAATAAAGAGATCTAACAAGTTGTCTTCTGAAATATTCTTCACTCTGAGACTTACCTGCTGAAATTGCTTGATGTGATCTGTAACTGGACCTTTTTGCCTGAGATTTATCAATTGATTGAAGAAAGTGTTGCTATATATATCCCCATAATGTGCAATCAACTCTTCTATGAATATAGACCAAGATATAATAGAGTCCTTTTTACGGTCACAAAGCCATTGGTACCATACAAATTGATTAGGTTCTACATACAAGGATGCAATAATTACCTTTTGCATAGTGGGCACCTAGTGTAGATCAACGAATTTCTCCATCTGAAAAATCCACATGATTGGATCCTTTCCATCAAACTTTCTCATGTCAATTTTTGGGATAAAGTAGTTTCTTGGACCTGAATCGAACCATGATGTTGTAGTGAATCATCAACTTTTTAAGATTCCAACTTCCTACTCTCCAATTCTTTTTCAATTTTCTCCAAACGTTACTGGAATAAGTCACTTTTCTCCTCCTTATCCTCTTCTTGAGTACATAAATGAGGAATACAATTATGTTTTATATCATTCATCAATTCCTTCAAGTCTTAAAGATCTTCTTTTCTAGCCATCCCTTTGAGATCCTCTTTACCATCCATCCCTTTGAGATCCTCTTTACTAGCCATCTTCTTTTCCAATTCAACTAAGTCATCCATTTTCACATTTCCTTTAATCATATCTTCCAACTTAGACACTCTAAAAAATATGTCTTCCATTTCATCGTATGTCGAGGATGAATCCTTTGTGGGTTTGAGTGGAGTGTGATTCTTTCCACTTCCTCTTGGTGGAATTTTGAACAATAAATATATATCACACCCTAGGGTTTACCACAAATAGATCCTTCTACTAAAAACTATTCAAATGCAAAATGGCATACCTTTTTCAACACTGATTGGAAGATTGTTTTAGGGTCGACTTGTAACTAAGGTACAATTTGAATTTTGACTCCTCTGGGTCTAAAACTTCGGCCTATGGTACCCTAATATATCGTATTTCCAATTCCATAGGTATGACCTAATTTGGATGTACCAACAAAAAGTTATTGCAAATCTCCCAAAGCTTCTTATTTTTGTCCTATCCAAAAGAGTGCACTTGTATTGTATGCCACGTGTCCAATATTTGTTTTTGTAACTAAAATTTATACCACAGATACCGTAGTCCATCTTCTTTCATATTCAACTAGTCTCACTCAATCTAGATCTCGGATGCCTCAGATATGACCTTTTTCCCAAGAACACATGTTTTAGACTAGGTTTAGCACTAGTCAAATGTTGAAATAGTTGTCAATTGATGTCAAAAGAGTTTAGAAATAGCAAAAGAATAACCAGTAAACATGATGACAAGGCAAACTTAGTGAAAGAAAAATGAATTCCAAAATCAGATTGTAGATCGATGACAGTGTTGACAACAAGGAGAAGATATGCAAAGTAAGCAGTGGAAGATAACATTCCAAACCGTGGATACTATTTGGACGGCCCAGATCATTCGAGAGACAAAGATCAATGGTCTATAATAAGACCCACAAAATAGATATGTGTGGAAAATAACAACTCCTAACACTAGAATGAAGTGAAGATTTGGATGGCCCAGATCAGTCGAGAGAAATTACGGAAGCCTTTTTTTAAAAGATCGACGATGGTGAATAATTTCTGCACAAGAAAAGTGAAGATGTGCATTTGATCATAGATCGACGGTCAAGAGTGAACTTGCAAGGAAATCAACGGTTGAAGAAAATGTGGAAACAAAGTTCCATAAGAAAATGGGAAAGTGTGGTTCTGCAATCGTAATCTGAATATCGGCGATCTAAAAAGACTCTGCAAGAGATCGACGATGCAGAAGAAAGATTGCAAAATCATTTTCATGAAATTTGGAAAATCCACAATCCGCAATCCACATCTGATCTAAGATCGAAGATCGGGAAAGAGTTTGCATGAGATCGATGTCGTGGAAGAAACCTTGCGGAAAGCAAATTGCGAAAGCGCTTTTAAGGAATTTGGAAAACCCGTAATCCACATCTGATCTAAGATCGATGATTAGGAGAGAGTCTGCATGAGATCGATGGAGCGGTAGAAAACTTGCGAAAAGAAAATTGTGGAAGCACTTTCAAGAAATTTGGAAAACCCGCAATCTACAATATGCATCTGATTTAAAGATCAACGACCATGGAAGAGTCTGCAAGAAATCAATGGTGTGAAAAGTATCTTGCGGAAAGGTAGTTGCAAAAAGTAAATTGCGGAAGGAATATTTGAGAAAAGTCAAAATGTGTGACCGTAATCTGCAACTCGCAATTGCGGAAAGGTCGTTGCGGAAAGGCAATTGCGGAAGGATTTTTGTTGCAGAAATATAATTGCGGACAAATGAGTGCGGAAAGGTAAATGCAGAAAAGATCTGTCCCAAAAAGGACATTTTGGAAAGGAAAATGCGGAAGGTCACGACTGATAGATAAAATAGAGTTAAAAACAATGAACAGAGAAGTAATTCAGAATTAGTTTAATTGTCTGTGAAGAGTCACGATGAAGATAGGTTATTGTTGAATGAAGAGATATGTTTGAGGGTATATAAACAAATTTTTAAACCTTCAAATAAGGGTCTCTATTCATTCAATTGAAAGATTGATTGAAGAACAGTCAGAGATCAAATTATCATATGAGGGAGGTTGGGAGGAGCTAGGAAAGCAACATGTTTTATAGGGGGTCGTAGCTTCCTTCCAGTGGTAGCTGGTAAATAGGGTGTCATAGCATCATTTCAGTAGTAGTTGATAAAACCAAGGGGTCATAGCCTCTTTCCAGTAGTTGCTGGTAAATATGGTGTAGCACCATCCTTGTATGTAGTAGCAGGGAAAAACTATTTGTAAAATATAATTTTGCAGTAATAGGAAGTATTGGTGGTTTACCCAAATGGGCTTTCACGATAAATTTTTGTTTTGTGTGTTTTTGTTGATCATGTGTGTTAATGAATAAATTAAAAGTGGTTTAGATTGTTAAAAGTTATAAATATCGATTCACCCCCCCCCCCTCTCAGTATTGTCCAATATTCCAACAATTGGTATCAAAGAAGGATCCTTCACTACAGCTTAATCACTAGAAGGAAGATCCTACTGAAAATCACTATGGATCAACAAGGATTAGCCACCAACATACCTCCTTTATTTACTAGAGATAATTATGCATACTGGAGCATAAGAATGAAGTGTCATCTAATGGATCTTGGATACAAAGTTTTGAGAACTATTGAAACATAATATAAAGTACCAGATGATGTACCTATAGACGAAGAAGAACTAAGCCTATATGAGGCCAATGCAAAAGCTTTGAATGCAATTTTGAATTGGTTGACAGAATCGATACTTGTAAAATTCATGCAATGCAAAACATCTAAACATGCCTGGAAAAAACTAAAATGTGTCTATGAAGGAGAACCCAAAGTCAAGGAATCCAAACTCCAAACCTACAAAGGATAGTTTGAAAACCTAAAAATGAAAGAGGAATAAAATATTGCATAATATCTTCTAAGAGTAGATGAAATTGTTAATGCCATTAGAGGAATTGGAGGAGAAATTAAAGAGAAAGACGTAATTGACATGGTACTAAGAACCCTGCTAATGAGATATGACTCAAAGGTATCCTCTCTAGAACAACGAGATGATGTCAAACTTATGACAGTAGATGACCTACATGGGATATTCACTGCCTATGAGATGAGAATAGGACAAAATGGATCATCAAATAAGGAAGCAGCTTTTAAATCCATATCCAAGATCCAATATGAGGACCTAGATGAGAGGACCTAGATGAGGAAGCTCTCTTCATCAAGAAACTTGAGAGAGGCACTGGCAAGTACAAAGGGAAGCTACCCTTGAAATGTTTTAACTGTGGAAGGATTGGACATTTTTCCAAAAAGTGTCCTTACCCAAAACAAGAGGATAACGATGATGAAGAACCTTGATGTCATAAGAAATATCAAAAGAATAAGAACATGTACAAGAAGAAGCTTAAAAAAATACGAAAAACCTCTACTCCAAAGAAGACAGTGAAAAATATGAAATAAGTGAAGATGTCGAAGTCCTATTCATGGGTTTTGAAAGTGAAATTCCTGAAGAAGATGCAGAATATTTTGTAGATCTTGAAGCAGAACTTATAAATTCTCATGAAGAATTAGAGAAGTATAAAAGGATGTACAAAAAATCAGAAACTCACATGATAAAATTTGAAGAGAAAAACAAAGATGCAGAAAGAATGATTGCTAACTTAAAAAATCTGGTCCTAGAGGTCGGAATGGCTGAAAACAATCTAGAACAACAGCTCAAAAGGATAATACAGGAATCTAAAAGGCTTAAACAAGACATTATGCACCTTAGAAAGAAACTGGATAAAGAATCAATCAAATCAAGGTTTGAAAACGGTTCAAGGACTTTAGGTGAAATCCTAAGTGTTCAAAGACCATAAAGCAACAAGTCTGAATTAGGTTTTGACAAAGAAAAACCAGGATATTCTTCTTGCACAAATCAAGATGGAAATAAAAGAATTTATGGAGATGTACTAATGAGCCAAAGAGAAGAAAGTAAGAAATATGTTTCTCCCTTACAAAGAACAGATATGATGCCTAAAAGACCAGTGACAAGTAAACATTAGCAACTCTTTCTAGGAAATTGGACATATGGTTAGAAATTGTAAACTAAAGACTCATGTGGAGAAAGGGATTACATCACACACTTCTGTTTATAGGAAAAATATTACCAGAAACAATCCAAAAGGAAGAAACTACAATTATTTTTCTCCTCTATAGAGTTATAGTACAGAATGCTACATATGTGGTAATCTGGGACACATTGCTAGAAAGTGTAAACTAGTAATTCCTATGGATGACATCTCAAAATATCATGGCAAAGAAAAAGGGGTATCTCGGAAAACGAAGGATGATGTGGAATGTTCATTAGCTCTATGTGCTACATGAAAAAAAAATCTATGGCATATGGATAGTTGATGCTCAAAACACATGACAAGTGACCCAACTAAGTTCCTAAGCCTAAAAAGGAAGCAAAAAAGAAAAGTCACCTTTGGAGATAATATATCCTCTAAAATAATCAGGAAGGGTACAGTGGTTATTAAAGACAAGATGAAAGGTGAAAATGTTCTTCTTGTAAAGAACTTAAAACCTAATCTTTTGAGGGTGATCCAAACATGTGATCAAGGACACATATGTATATTTGATTCCAATACGTGTGAAATCATAAGAAAAGATTCAAGAATACTTGTTGGAACTGTTGTGAGAACTCCAAGAAATGTGTATATTCTAGAAAATGAAGAACAATGTTATATGAGCCAATTTGAAGAAAGTTTGCTATGACATAGAAGGATGGGGCACCTGAAATTTGACAATTTTGTGAAAATTAGTCAGAAGGGAGCTGTAAGAAATATTCCAAAGATTATAAAACCACCAAATCATGTTTGTAGACATTGTCTTCATGGAAATAAAACAAGAACAAACTTCAAGGTGAAAGAACATACAACCTCCCAGCCATTAGAATTAATTCACACTAATTTTTGTGGACCAACAAGGACTAAAAGTCTTCAAGGTGAATATTACTTTATGTTATTAATCAATGACTATACAAGGATGACTTTGGTGACTTTTCTTAAAGAAAAATCAAAAGTCTTTATGAAATTCAAAGCCTTAAAAGCCCTTGTTGAAAATGAAAGAAATTGCAAAATTAAATGTCTAAGATCAGTTAATGGTGGGGAATTCACCTCAAATGAGTTCAATGAGTTTTGTAAAAATCATGGAATCAAGAGACAGTTCTTAGCAGGAAAAAATCCTTAGCAAAATGGAGTACATGAGAGAAAGAATAGGACATTCCAAGAAGCAGCTAGAACTATGCTTAATGAAGCAAAACTTCTTGATGATTGTTGGAGAGAAGCAATATATACAACTCTCTATGTACAAAATAGAGGACATCTCATAGTGAATAGTGACAAAACTCTTTATGAGCTATGGTTTGGAAGACCAGCTTCAGTAAAATATTTTAGAGCTTTTGGAAGTAAATTCTACATAAAAAGAGATGATGATAATCTAGGGAAGTTTGACTCTAGAACCGATGACGGCATATTTCTTGGATATTCTTCCACCAAAAAGGCATACATATGTTATAATATAAGGTCACACAAGATCATGGAAAGTGCAAATGTAACTGTTGATGATACTAAACCAAGAAGAACACAAACTCAAAGAAGTGTGGATGATGAAGAAATGGATGATAAAGGTAAAGAAGGAAGTACACAAAATGATGAAAATTCTGAAGAAGAAGAAGAAGAAAAGGTAGAGGAAGAAGAGTCGCATGAAAATGAGGATGAAGATTCCCCAAGATCAAACAAAAAACATCATCTAGGTGGGTCCAGAAAAATCATCCTGAAAGTGAAATAATTGGTGACAAAGAATCAAGAGTTAAAGCAAGAAGAAAATTGTTTGATGAAGAACAAGAATTAATTTTGATAGTAGAACCCAAAACATTTAAAGAAGCTTGCAAAATGAGGATTGGATCAGTGCTATAAATGATGAACTTGATCAAATAGAAAAGAACCAAACTTAGGAACTTATACCAGGAACTAAGGATATGAGCGTTATTGGAACCAAATGGATATTTAAAAACAAGTTCAATGAGCATGGTCATGTGACAAGAAACAAGGCTAGGTTAGTATGTAAAGGATATGCTCAAGTAGAAGGCGTTGACTTTGAAGGAACTTTTGCACCTGTTGAAAGAATCGAAGCCATCAGGATGTTCTTAGGTTTTGCATGCTACAAAAACTTTGAAGTATGTCAAATGGATGTAAAATCTCCATTCCTTAATGGAGAACTTGAAGAAGAAGTCTATATTGAGCAACCTAAAGGTTTTCTCTTGTCAGAAAACATAAATTATGTGTGCAAACTTAAGAAAGTGTTCTATGGCCTTAAACAAGCTCCAATGGCATGGTTCTCTAGACTTGACAGTAATTTGTACATAAAATTTCAAAATGAAAATATTATCATTCTGGTAATCTATGTAGATGATATCATATTTAGAAGTGATCTAAAAAATTTGAGGCTGAACTTTGTATCAGAAATGAAGAAAGAATTTGAAATGTCAATGTTAGGAGAACTAACATTCTTTCTAGGTTTACAAGTATCTCAATCAGAAAAAAGGATTTTCATTTCTCAATTATATCAAAGAAATGTTGAAAACATTCAAAATGGAAGAATCCAAACCTGTTAGTACTCCTATGGCCACTGGTTGTAAATTAAGCAAGAGCGATGAATCCTCAGAATTGGATCATATTATGTATAGGTCAATGATTGGTAGTTTATTATATGTAACAACTACTAGACCAAATGTAATGCATTATTTAGGTTTGATTTCCACATTCCAATCAGCACCAAGAGAAACATGTGTGGCTGCAGTAAAAATAATTCTTATATATCTAAAAGGTACAATGGATTATGGATTAGGGTATCCAAAAAGCAATAACTTCACCTTAAAGGCATTTACTAATGCAGATTGGGCAGGATGTTTTGATGATAAAAAAGAGTACTAGTGGAGCAACATTCTTCTTGGGAAATTGTTTGGTATCATGGTTCAGTAAGAAACAATCCTCCATTTCACTCTCCACAGCAAAATCCAAATACATTGTTGTTGTGTCATGTTGCACTCAAGTCATTTGGATGAAGCAGACACTAGAAGAATTACTTGTGAAGTATGAGCACCCAATAGTAATAAATTGTGACAATACCAGTGCCATAAATATGTCAAAAAATCCTATCATGCACTCCAAGACAAAGAACATACCAATAAAGTATCACTTCCTAAGAGAACAAGTATCCCAGAAAGTTGTCATACTAGAGTATATTGACACAAAAGAACATATTGTTGATATATTTACCAAACCACTACACAAGGAATATTTTGAGCATCTTAGACGAAAGTTGGGAGTAAAGTCTCCTTACAATAGTTGTAGGAGAAGAAGCATAATATCAGGGGGAAATATGTTGACATGGGGAGCTATCAGAAGGAATCCTTTGTCATTGCCATCAAAGGGCAGAAAGTTGGACAAGAGAAAATGTTGCCATCAATGCCAAAGGGGGAGAATGTTGAAAATAATTGTCAATTAATGTCAAAAGAGTTCAGCAATGAAAAAAGAATAACTAGTAAACATGATGACAAGGCGAACTTAGTGAAAGACAAAGGAATTCCAAAATCGGATTGTAGATCGATGACAGGGTCTACGACAAGGGGAAGATCTGCAAAGTAAGCAGTGGAAGATAACATTCCAAAGCATGGATGTTATTTGGATGACCCAGATCATTCGAGAGACGGAGATCAATGGCCTATAATAAGACCCGCAAAATAGAGATGCATGGAAAATAACTTCTCCGAGCACTAGAATGAAGTGAAAAATTGGACAGCCCAGATTAGTCGAGAGAAATTGCGGAAGTTGTTTTTTAGAAGATCGACGGTGGTGAATGATTTCCGAATAAGAAAAGTGAAGCATTAGGGGAAATTTCAACTCAAAACGGGCCTTTCAACCCTAATTCAAATTCCATGTCATCATGTGTGTTAGCCAATGAAATTGCTTTAAATTTGAAATACCGTATAGGTCTTAAACAATTTTTTAATATAAATTTGGGGATAGGTATCATAAAAAAACTACTTTTTTGTTTGTATTTTTGACATATCTCCTTGTTTTTTTACTCAAATTTCGAGAGGGAGAGCTCCTTGGATGCAGAATTAAATTTCGCATCCAACAAGTACCCACACTGCATACTTTTGACAGACCTTGCTAAGGTCGTAAGATATGATAAGTATAAATAATATAAGTAAGGGAATATTCAATTCAAAGGGTAATCCTACGCACGATGATCCAGGGGTGTAGCGATTGGTTGCCCATCCCAACAAGCGATTCCATCGAACCCACATGCCAGCTGTTGGTCCATCAATTAAAAAAGATTATGAAGTGCGGTTTTGTTCTCTTAAATTGAAATCCACGTCTTTAATCAAGCGTAATGAAATAGATCAAGAATTACTGGAAGATCTGGCCTTCGACCTTTACTATTTCTTGAACCCTCCTTTTAGACCTTGGCAGAATGCTTTGCTCAACAAACCCGAGCACCTGATAGGCCCTCTTTATGCAGGGACACCCCTGCTGGACATTCCACACACTCCTGGCCATCACTGCACAAACCTACTTGGATACAGAACTTACAACCTGAGGAACAAACTCCATCGGACCTTTACCACTGAAGACACTAATTGACAAATCCTGCCCATCAGACCCCAAAAACAAGAAATACCTGAAAAAATGTGATGATGACATCATCATCACATTTTTTTAGGTATTTCTTGTTTTTGGGGTAGCAGGGTCTGTCAAAACTATGCAGTGTGGGTATTCGTTGGATGTAAAATTTAATTCTGCATCCAACGATCTCTCCTGATCGAAATTTGAGTAAAAACACGAGGAGATATGTAGAAAATACTAACAAAAAAAAGTAGTTTTTTTTTCTTCCTCCGAAATTAATAAATATTATTTTATTATTTTAACTATTATTTTATTATTTTCCTTAGGAGGCCCATTTTGAGTTGAAATTTCCTCTAATGATCCATATTTGATCATATATTGATGGTTAGAGTCAACCCGCAAGGAAATCAACGGTCCAGGAAAATGCAAAAACAAAGTTACAGAAGAAAATTGCGGAAATCCAAAATGGAAAAGTGTGGTTCCGCAATCTGCAATCTGAAGATCGATGGTCAGAAAAGACTCTGCAAGTGATCGACAGTGTGGAAGAAAGATTACTAAAAGGAAATTGTGGAAGCATTTTCATGTAATTTGGAAAACTCGCAATCTGCAATATGCATCTGATCTAAGATCAACAATCAGGAAAGAGTTTGCATGAGATCGACGACGCAAAAAAAATCTTGCGGAAAGCAAATTGCAGAATTACTTTTAAGGAATTTGGAAAACCTGTAATCTGCAATCTGCATCTGATCCAAGATCGACGATTAGGAGAGAGTTCGCATGAGATCAACAAAGCGAAAGAAAACTTGCGGAAAGCAAATTGTGGAAGCACTTTCAAGAAATTTGGAAAACCCGCAATCTGCAATCTGCATCTGATCTAAAGATCAGCAGCTAGGGAATATTCTGGAAGAAATAAACCGTGGAAAGTATCTTGCAAAAAGGTAGTTGTGGAAAGGAAATTACGGAAGGAATTTTTTAGAAAAGTCAAAAAGCACGACCGCAATCCACAACCCGTAATTGCGGAAAAGTCATTGCGGAAAGGCAATTGTGGAAGGATTTTTGTTGCGGAAATATAATTGTGGAAAAATGAGTGCGAAAAGGTAAATGTGGAAAAGATCTGTTGCGGAAATGAAACTGCGGAAGGTCGCAACTAATAAATTAAATAGAGTTAAAAACGATGAATAGAGAAGTAATTCATAATTAGTTTATCTGTCTGTGAAGAGTCACGATGAATATAGGTGATAGTTGAATGAAGAGATATGTTTGAGGGTATATAAACAAAGTTTTAAACCTTGAAATAAGGGTCTCTAGACATTCAATTGAAAGATTGATTGAAGAACAATCATATATCAAATTATCATATGAGGGAGGTTGGGAGGTGTTAGGGTAAGTAACAAGTTTGCTAGGGGGTCGTAGCCTCCTTCCAGTGGTAGCTGGTAAATAGGATGTCGTAGCATCCTTTCAGTAGAAGCTGATAAAACTAGGGGGTCGTATCCTCCTTCTAGTAGTTGCTGGGAAATAAGGTGTAGCACCATCCTTGTCTATAGTAGCAGGCAAAAACTATTTGTCAAATCATAATTTTGCAGTAATAGGAAGTATTGGTGGTTTACCCAATTGGGCTTCCACGATGAATTTTTGTTCTGTGTGTTTTTTTTATCATGTGTGTTAATGAATAAATTAAAAGTGGTTTAGATTGTTAAAAGTTATAAATACTAATTCACCCCCCCTCTCAGTATTGTCCAATATTCCAATATCAAAACCCTAGATTCCTCCTCAATTATCTTTGAAACTGTAATGGATCGGGATCTCAATTTTGGACTAGAGATATTTCGGCTTGTTTTAGAAGTGGGTTTTTAACCTTGATCTTTGAATCCTTGTATAAAAGAAGTTGTAGTGAAAGTTCCAAGATGGCTCGTTTTGCAGAAGCTAGTCTCGAGGAAAGAGCTCTGATACCAAATGTTATGCAACCAAGTCCCAGAAATAGAATAAAAAGAGAAAAAATAAACAATAATAGATTAATCCACGCCTTAAAAAATGAATAACATAGATAAATATCAATACTCTTTGAGGGAGGAACCTCCTTACACAATGCACTAAGTGCAAAAGACAAGATAAGATATTATGATGACTAAAATGAGAATATCTCCTTCTTATATATAGGATACAAAGGTGTACAATAATAACTAATAGACCCAAGTCAACATAAATAATATGTAATGCACCACAATATAGGGAGTGATGCGCCAGTTATATGGAGTAACGTGCCATCATTAAGGGCTTAACACTTATTATTTAGAGAACCGAGTGAAGGGCGTAACGAAAATGGTGATTGAGTATGTGCCAATTACAAAATGATGAGAGGATGGAATATTGAGGTGCTTACAATTTATCTAGGAGGAATATGGAAACACAAAAACAATCTATAATGAACAATCCAATATGGAATCATTTTTTTTTTTTTTATCAAGAAGAAAAAGCCTATCCTTGTTATTCTTATTAGGAATCAAAGGGCATTAATAGCACCCACCCTAGAAGGGTTACATCACAGAGAGAATACATCTAATCAGGAGAAAATCACATCCAATCGCAGCCGGGGGGAAAGGCATGTAATAGAGTGTAGATTCCCATCAGTAATCTGTCTCATCATGAGGGGGATCGATCTCGTCCAAACCCATCTACTATGAACCAAAGGGATCAGATCAACGATCTAAAAGATGCCACTCAAAGAGTAGCAGAGCAAGAATCCAAATGAGGAGTAATCTCCCCGTAACATGACTCAAATGAGCTGAAAGGTGTCATATGTGACCAAATGGTCATCAATAAATTCAGAATAACAACCAAATCCCGGAGAAAGAGTGAGATCATTTTTAGATAGACGGTCTGCAATCCAATTGTGTTCACGGTAGATGTGGCTGAATGAGAGATCCTGAAAGCTTGAAATAAGCTTTTGATATTCCCGACACCAGTGTAGAAGTTCCGGTGGGGAGAGAGCAATGGATCCCTTGGCCCAATTAATGATGACCTATGAGTCACCGAATATGTGGGATAAGGGGATCCCCATCATCTGGGAAGAGTGCAGAAGAGCCCACAGGCCAAGTAATTCTGCTTTTGTATTGGAGCCATGTCCAACCCCCAGCGCAAAATCCAGATGGTGAGTCTAATTTATGAACAAGTTGTATCCAATACCTGCTGCTGAAGATGTAGAAGCACCTTAAAAAAAACCATAGGGGAAAGTCATGCAGGGAGGAAGCCCAATCTATCTATATTTTTTGTGACAGGATGAGAGGAATTCACCTAAGCAGAGTATAAAATATGTTGAAAAATGTCGAGGATAGTCATCTTATTTCCATAAAAATAGCATGATTCCGAGATTTCCAAATAGCCCACATCATATGGTGCGGGATATAGAAAAGGGCAGAGTGTCGTGGGTAAGTGGAAGCCCAATAATCCATAAAAATAGTGATGGAGTCTGCACCGAGAGGAATAGTAAGCTGGAATTGATCACAAATAAGTCTGAGAACACTTTTCCAAACCATGCAGCGAGAGAAAAGATGTATGATAGTCTCCTCATTTGAGAAACACATAGAACAAATACCTGGGCCAGACTTACCCCTTTTTGTAGATTATCCTAGGTAAGAACCTTATTCCTTAATACCAGCCAAGAAAAGCAACCAATTTTGTGCAGTAGTGTTCCTGACCATAAATTTTTGTACAATCGGCTGCCCTTAGCTGGAGAGAAGGATTTCACAATGCAGTCATATACTTTATCAGTAGAGATGGTACCATCTTTTTTGTTGTAATCCCATACCAGAGAATCGAGTTGTGATGAAAGACGTATGCCATTGAGTTCCAGATTTCTAGTATACGAGTTCCAAGCTTCTTTCCATTCTCCATCCAAATATAACTCTTCAGCTGAATACCAGTATTGTTGGGAGTCCGGTAAGGTATTGTGTGCCTGGGCTAGAGCTTTAATGTCCAGGTCTTCTAAATAAGATCTCAGACCTTCCGGAAAGAGGAAAGAGGAAGAGATACCTATCACTGGGTCAATACCAATCCATATATCCATACCATTCCCTACCTGTCATGCATGTTGGCACCCCAGCCAGGGTATAGTCTGTATAAACCCCCTCCAAATAGCAGAGACATCACGAGTGCTGAATTTTTTTTCTCAAAGCCAAGATACCACAGTGAGCTGCTTCAAGTATTTTGAAATGAGGACACGATGCCATAGACTATCATTTAAGAGAACCCTCCATAGATTTTTGAGGCGAAGGGCAATACTGAACTAGTGGAGATTTTTTATCCCCCATCCCTCATATTTCTTTGGCCAAGAGAGATCCAACCAGCTAGCCAAGTGAAATCTGCGTTTATTTTCCGAAGATCCTAGAGTAGGGGTCGAAACGTCGAGATCTTCAACTCTCCAACGCAGCTTCCTTCTTTACAATTCTCCGACTGCGTAATGACTACCTTTAAAAAGGTAATGCTCCTAAGCTTGTGCAAGATTGAGACCGGAATAGGAGCGAGACCCATCCAGTATACCGGGATACTAGAGAGTACAAACTGTACAAGTATCAGTCTACCACCCAGAGAGAGCATCTTATGGGTCCAAAGACTATTTTTTTTTCATATTTTTGAACCAACCAGTTCCAGTCCCTGGTTCTGTACCCAAGGGGTTTGATGAAAATACCAAGATACTTGAAGCCAGTAAGAATCGGTAACTTCTGGTACGGGAGGATTCTGGAAAAGCTCAAGAGATATGATGCTTCAATATTATTATAGAGGAAACAATACTTTTCCAGACTGATACACATTCCAGAAGCTTTGCAAAAAGTTTCAAGAATGACATCAAATGCTGCCCATTCCTGAAGAGAACCAATACCCATAAGAATCACATCATCCGCGAAAAGAAGATGGGTCAAAGCAAGTGAGGGTGAAATATGGATACCACGGATAAGTCCATGATTTCGAGCATCGGAAATTAATAGACTGAGACCTTCAATGACCAGGATGAAGAGCAAAGGTGATAGAGGGAAACCTTGATGGATGCCCCGAGAAGCCGGGAAAAAATTTGAAGGGGTACCATTGATCAATACTGCGAAGGTAGCTGAGGAGAGGCAGCCAAGAATCCAGTTAACAGTCTGGAGGGGAGCCCCTATCTGAATCAGAATGAGACGGATGAAGGTCCAGCTGACACGATAAAAGGATTTAATCAAGTCGAGATTGAGGATGAAAGCACAAAGGTTCTTTGTTTTGATAGAGTGGAGGGATTCCTGTACTATTCCGATAGGATCAATGATCTGACGATTTTTAAGGAACCCAAATTGTTCCTGTGAGATACCGGAGTCTAGGAAGGGCTTTATTCTAACCGCAATAACTTTAGAGATCAATTTGTACAGGATATTGCACAAAGAGATGGGTCGAAAGTCAGTGAAGGTCATGGGCTTATCTCTTTTTGGTATCAAAGCAAGAAAGGTTGTGTTCAGAGATGTGGGAATGAAACCAGAGAATCTTGTGGAATTGACAGAAGACAGAAGTTCACTACCCAAGAGTTCAAAAAAGTGCAGATAGAACTCCACAAGCCACCCATCTGGGCCTGGACTTCTATCTTTTTTGAAAGATTTCAGAGCTAACTCAATTTCCCCAAGAGAAACCGGGCAAGTAAGTACTGAGGCATTCACTTCTGGAATCATCCTAGGATATAGCAGGACAACCTTGAGTTGATGAAATATACAGGTTCCTCCATCATCTTTAAATATTTTTGCAAAATGTGTTTGACCCAGATCTTTGAGAGCAGTCTCATCCTCATATATATTACCAGCCTCATCTGACAGAGACCATATTGAATTTTGATTCCACCGACCAGAAGCCAACATGTGAAAGTATTTAGTATTCGAATCACCCTGTAGAGCCCATTTTGCTCTACTTTTTAATTGCCAAGTAAGAAGATAATGATTCAAGATTAGTTTTATTTCAGATCTCAGATGGGCTAGATGGGCCATATCCTCATTGATAGGATACCATTAGACAAGCCTGAGAGGAGAGAAGTGATGGCCTATTCAATTTTGAAGTAATCAATATCAATCCGAGCTTGTTTATCCTTTATCCAAACTTTGGCTTCATTTTTAAGGATACGGAGCTTATGGTGGAGTGAGTCGAGACCAGAGGCATGGTCACCCTGGGGGAGAAGGAGCCACCTCACTAACAACCACTCAGTGAAAGCAGGGTCATTGAGCCAAGATCGGTTAAACTTGAACGGGTAGTTGCAAGAAGCTCTTTGCTTGTTCCATTCCAAGACTATAGGATAGTGGTCAGAAATGTCGGAGCACTGTGTCCAAACCCTATGGATCCCTGGGGAAGGTATCAAAGAAGCCAAGATCAGAAATCTGTCTAATCTCTTACTAATACCCTTGGCTCCTACACGACCATTACGCCACGTAGGACCAGCACACAGAGGAGCCAGATCCATCAGACCCAGCGAGTCAAACAGGGATAATAAGTGGCAAGAGAGGGGATCGGGAGAAGCCTTATGACCTCAAATGTCTGAAGAGTGCAATGTGAGGTTTAGGTCTCCACCTAGAATCAGATTTGGAGAGCTAAGAAAACCACTTTTATGCGCTTTTTCCCAGAAGATTTCACGGTATTTATAGGGACCATAAACATTAAGGACAGTGATGGGATAGGAGAGTCCCCGGAAGGAGGCCTATATCAGAAGGCCTGCACAAGTCTGGTAGGCTTGGCATCTAACCTTATGAGGATTCTAGGCCGATAGGAGACCACCCGAAAGGCCAGATGCGCTAATAGCACAAAATTCCCAGGAAGGGAGAAGTTTGGAGAAGGCAAGTAAAGCAAGGGATGAGCTATACATGGTTTCCTGAAGAAGAATCATATCCGGGCTAAGAGAGCGAAAGAGAGAGCAAAGGCAGTGTAATTTAGCCTTACCTCCAAGGCCCCTAACGTTGAGGGAGACAAGCTTCATAAAGTATCATCAAGGAGGGGAGACGTAGCTCTAAGTCCCCGAGGAGGCAAGTTACGGGCTGCATCTTTAATGCGAACAGAGAGAGGAGTGTAAGGAGGGGATGCAACGGAGAGATCCACCTGCAACTTTCCCTTTTTCTCCCTTTTTTTCCTGACCGTAACATTGGCAAAATGAATAGAGTTCAGGTGAAGAGTAGAAGGAGAGGTCGGAGTGGTAGCAGTAAAGATTGAGAGTGATTTTTTAAGGGAGGGGTTTGAGAAAGAAGAGGAGGAAGTGGGGCTAATAGGGGAGGGAGGAAGTGACGGGGACGAACGAGGGAGTGTCAGGGGCGGGAACTCAACAAGCGAGGACAAAGATGGTAAAGGTATAACCGGAGATAGATTAGGCATCGTTGCCATAGTTTTTAAAGGAGAAGGACAATCCAAATCCAGAGTAGATACACAAGTAATGTGAGGGCTCGAAGCAGGAGAGACGAGTTCTACAGGGGAAACTCTATCAGGGGACAAGTTATGTGAGGAGTACAGAGAAGCCAAAGTTGGACAGGGGGCCTGAGAGGGTTCAGGCTGAGGTCCTTTCAAATGAGATAGAATCAACTCATCAGTGGCATCCAAGTAAGAAGCCGATACAACTTCAGTAGGAGGAAGAGTAACGTTTGGAGTACCTGGAGTAGGAGCAAGTACGCTAGACTTGTTCAAATTCGCAGTCGACAGGAGGACATCTGAGCCTGAATCAGCGTCATCCGATAAGAGAGAGTGACATTGATGCCGAAGATGTCCAGTCTCACGGCAAATGCTGCATCTGAACGACACATGGAGGTAGTCTAGCTTCTAGATTAAAAGACGTTTGCCACAGAGGATTTCTACTTCAATAGGTAAACCCTGGGAGACGTCCATCTCAACAAGTGCTCATGCAATCCTCTTGTCGAAAGCAAGGAGGAAGTTCGACTCAATAGCCACGTACCGGCCTATGGAATCTGCAATGCCTTCCAGTACGTGTTTATTCTACAGAGGGAATGGCAAGTGAAGGAGCAAAACCCATAAGTGGCGTTTTGTGATTCTTTCTCTAAGAGGGTCGAATCAAGTGTGCCATCAATCAAGAACCAAGGAGCCAACCCCCATGCGCCAGATTCCCTCCAGGATGCAAGTACAGTGGGCCTCCTCTAAAAATACAAATACTATCCATCCCCTAGATAACAAGCTGATAGTAGGAACATAATCAATGAGGGGTTTCCAATTTTCAGTAGCCCACTCCACCCATGCCGACTTGCCCATCCGACAGTACTCCAAACGCCCGACCAGAGCACAAGAGTAGAGAGAGGTGACTCTATCCATGTAAATATCATGTCTGAGTACATAGCAGTAGTGTCCCTCCTGGGCTTTAATACACTTGGAATTTCTCTTTCGGAAAAAGCGGGAAGGAGTAGCCAGCTCAGACATATGGTGAGGTATGAGTCAAAACGATAAAACAATATTCCCAACCTTGAACCGCAGTCACACTAAACAAGGAAGAAGACCCCCGTGAGGGATACGAAGCCCTGAATACAGAACCCCACTAGGGTGGAGGCCTCGAAATAGTCGAGCCCACCTCAGTAAGCTTCCCCAAAGGGAAACTGAGGAGCCCCGGGAGTCCAAAGGAGAAACAAGGATACTCTGGGGAAAGTCAAAAAAACAAAGAATAAAAAAACACCGTACCCCGGAACAAAACAAAGGGACCATAGGTCAACCCACAGACCCCCAACCACACCGAAAACAGTTTTTCAGCCCTCCATTCTCGGAGATGATGAGACCCTAACCCTGGAGGATACACCCTAACCCAACAGGGAGACCACTAAACCACCCACCAGATACGGGAGAGGAAAGGACCACTCACGGTACTTCCAGGGATACAAGTAGAGTGACCCCAAGTCAAAGCCGTGAAACCAACAAGGCAAAAACCGTTGGTATGAGAAACCCTAACCTCCAAGTAAGTCTGTGGTTTACCAAGGTCAACCCAGAACGTGCCAAAGGACTAACAGCAGAGAAGTCTATAAAAAAACAACGAGAAAGCCATGCAGAGGTGGTGAACCCAGACCAGAAATTGCGCAGTCAGCCGAAATGTGATATCCTTCCCACTTATTTTTAATCTTGGTTGGTACTAGTCCCCCAGTGAAGGGGAGGGACTCCAAGAGGGCTGCCTGCACAAAAACCACCCTGCGCACAAGAAAAACTAGACAGGAGACCAGACAAGAATATGGAAGACAAAGAAAACCCAAAACCAGACCAAAGGAAGTGGGGCGAATCCCGGTGCGGCAAAGACCTGTATCAACCATCACTGGTGTAGGACAGGGGGATGCCATGAGCGGCGAGCACTGCAACTGCATTCGTTCTCCAAGCACTTTCGGGAATTGGCATCCTCAACATCCGCTCCTTGTTCTTTTACCCAAAACATGTGAAGTTGTATTTTAGTAAAGTGAACGATAGAGGAGCTTTGGAAAGGAAAGGAAAGTTTCATCAAGTACTCACTGAAATTTGAATGAAATGGTTTATGTGGACACATGGAGACAAAGTTTGTAGGTATATAATTGCATTACACATGTGATTCATATATTTTTTGGATAAAAAAATAATTGAGGTTGTTGAATCTTGTGAAAAGCTATATATTGTGCTTTGAGAATGGAGGTGAGGATAAATCGTTTTGATATGTATAAGGAAACGTATGGTGCATTAAGTACTCACTAAAAATTTATATGCAATCGTTTTGTGGACACACGAAGACACAATGTATAGGTAGAGATCTATATTACATGACTTTGAATGAAGATTACAACAAAAAGACTAATGTGTGCAAATTAGTAGTGAGAAAAATATTGAATTCTTTTGAGGACTAGAACAATGAGACACTAATTTCAGTGAATGGTAATGAGATAGTACATGGATGAAGTGTCCATATCGAAATTGGTGATGCAATAGAGATGTGCAAGAAAGAGCGTAGAACAACAATCTTGGTGTATAGAGAGTGGAGATGCAAAATATTGGTGTTTCAAGAACTAAGTGAAAAGCGAGTAGTGAAATCGATGAGTCTGTATGTGTCAATTACAAACTTATTAGAGGATGGAATACCAATGCCAAATTTGATGTGTGAGATTGAGGTCCTATAATTATTTAGGAGGAATGTGAAAACACAGAAAAAATCAAGATTGAACAATCCAATATGGAATATGATTTGTAGATTAAGAATAAGGAAATTTAATCCTTGTTATGAAAGCATTGAAGAAACAAGAAAAAATTATTGAGTTTGAGTTTAGTAGACATATATTGAACTTTGTAACACCCCGGTTTTGACCCCGTTTGCATTAAAGTATATATGATGTAAATATTGTATTTAATCATGGTGTGGAGCTAAAGGCCAAGGCCCCGCCATCGATTTAGTGGTTTATGTTTCGGCAATAAAAATCGATGTCGATGGTATTTCTTGCTAGCCCGGCACATTATAATTTGGACATCATACATATGCAATTAATTAAAATACCCACAACCAGCTATGTCAATGCAACATTAAAGAGATGGGGGCATGATTTCCTATGGATAAGGAGGGGGGGATATTCAAACCTTTGAGCCAATGGGGAAAAGTCAAATGTCAAAGGGAAAACCCATCAAAATGTCAACCACCCATTTTGTCTTCTTGTGCCAATCATTTAATTCTGCCAGAAATTGGTTGAGGTAGTCATTGCATGGGGATGGGAAGAGTATGGTAGTCAAATTCGAATTTGAGAAGCCATCAGATTTTGGAAAATGTGTTTTTGATTTATGGGCCAAGTAAATGCCCAAAAATGCTGCCCATTCCCTCATGCATTCATGTCCTCCTCTTCCTCACGTTTTTGGAGCTCCTATGCATTCCCCATTCACGTTTTGGCAGTTTTCTTCATTTTTCCCATGGCTGGGAGGTTGTTTTGGCAATGCTCAATGGTTGGGCTCTTTCCCTTATGTTTTTGTTGTTGTTTCCTCATTACTCGGCTGGGGAAAACTCGTTCTTGGTTGCACAATGAATGGTAGAAGAGACCCACTATTTTTGGGTGTTTATTGAGGTCATTTTGACCAAGTGAAGCCCATAAACGTTTCTAGAAATCGAATTTCTATCAGGGGGTTGTTTTACCCATCTACCATTTCTGTTTTTGGCTCTCCCGAGACGTTTTTCCTCAAAACCAGAACTCGTATCTTGTGTGTGTGCATCCTGTGTTTTGGTCTGAACCAGTTTGGAGTGGAAGATGGAAGAATTAGCTTGAGAAACATAGTGTAGGAAGGAACCACATTGAGAGATCAAGAGGGGTTGGTTATTCTTTATTGCACACCCTGAAGAGCACTGAAAGGGAAGGCATAGCATGAGGGACTGTGTAGCAAAGAAGGGGATGTTTCATTGTGTTGGGTGTGTAAGTGTTGGGAAAGCCAAGCCAGATCTTGTGTATGTGTCCATAGCTTTGTGGTTGAGCTCACTAGCTTAGCAATTCAACCTTCCTCCTCCTTGGCAGCCTGATAAACCCAAATATAGTTTTTTTCTTGGTTGAATTTTGATGTGTATTTGGCTATGTGTGAGCCTGTTGTAGTTCCCTTATTCCTTGTGGTAATCATGCCCAGCTCGGGGGTGGCAGTGCTACTGAGAGATTGATGAGCACACTGGCCTATGGTTGGATGGAACGTTGCAGTGACATAGCTGGTTACAGGACAAGCTCCTTTCAAGATAATTATATCTTTTCTTTAATCTCTGCAACTGTATTTATTTCAATGATTTATGATGAACATGAGGAATGCTTAAATAAATGTCTTTGATTCCGCTACAGATTGCATAATGCATATGTGTATGTTTTATGTTCAATGCATTTTTATTATTGTTTATGTTCATGGGACTTAGATCCCCATCTAAATGATAGTATCAGTGTTGTATTCACATCCTCTCGGGCGGGAGGGGATGTGACAAAATCCGTGAGATAGAAGCAATCTGATGGTTTAAGAGGAATAAATTCGAGAGGGGATTGTGAGTTCTACAATTTTTACTAGGCCAAAGTTTACCTATATTCAATGTATTATATTTATGTGAAGTTGTTATGATTGTATGTACCCTAGCAAAAAGTGAAGAACTCATAAGCCCCATTGGAATTTATTTCACTTAGAGCATTAGATCTCTTTTGGATTATAGTTATCAAACATGAGTGTATTAATTCTAAATTTGTTTTGCAGATGCAATAAAAATGAATTGATACATAAAACAAATTGTGGAACATAATGTATGGACACATAAATTTCTATGACGTAGATTCGTTGTTGCATAGGTTGATTATGGCATGTAGAATTATTGATTTGCATACATTAATTGAAATATGTGAAGCTCACATTTCGAAAAGTGGGATTGAGAGGAGAGGAGGAAATTTTACATTCCTAGAATCTATTCAAGGATGTTGGAATATGGTGTATTTATAATTTTTTCAAACAAATACAATTGTTTGGGAAAGGAAAGACATTATTCGGAATGGACTCAATGAAATCTGTATCCATAGTTCGTGTAGACAAATGAAAACATAAATTTTACGTAGAAATTTTATATTATATGAAATTAAGTGATCATTAGAAGAAAAATACTTGAGTTTACTTTTCAAAGAAATTAGAGGTGTTTACTTATACTTTTAATTCAAAAATTATGTAGATAAATAAAGAATCGAGTAGGGTATAACTCATTTGGATAAGTATGATATCTACAGAGACTTTTATGGAAGTTTATGGGATATGAGCTTTTCTTGGAATACTTACAAAATATCTTAAATGAGACGATGTGTGTGTGAAGGAAATCCATCCTCCATTGCAAAATGGATATTGTGTAGAGTATGTACAACTTGAACTCTTAAACATAAATTATTGGTCAAATACTTGTTTTCTACAATTTGTTATAAATTTGTATTACATGAATTCAATTGATGAACTCCCTTGCCATAGAGGATGTGTATGTGGAGATAATTCATTAAAAAATGGATATTGGAAAGAGTATGTACAACTTGAAATCCAAAACCAATTTTTTTAGTCAAAGGCTTATTTTTAACCACTCGTACAAGTGTTAGATGCAGAAGTTCATTATGGTGCAGGGAGGCGATGAAATAGATAAATGGTTGAAGTATCTAAATCTTGTATTCTAGTGAAGTGAATAAGAGAGGAACTTTGGAATGGAAAGACAAGTTCCATTAAGTAATCACTAAAATTTTAAAAGAAATGATTTATATGGACACATGAAAATGTAATTTGTACATAGAGATTTTTATTACATGACATTGATTTATGAGCACAACAAAAATGCTTTAGTCTACACCTGGAAGAAATAAATATGATTCAAGAATTTTTTGGAATTAATAAATGATCATGGGTAAAGAACTTTGTGAAAAACTAGATATTGTGGTTTGTGAAGGGAGCTATGTAGAATTCATTTGCATGTGTATAGGATCCAAAATTTGGTGTGTGAAAGTTTTCTCTATATAAATAATTTGTTTGAATAGTTGCATTGTGTATCTTAAGTCAATTTGTGTGGGTGAAAGGTGTTGTAAAATGGATTTTCAAGAGAATATATTCATCATTTCTAGAACCAAAATGATTGTTCAACCACTTCATGTGTAGAAACTTGTACAACTGATACATTGCCACATAAAATGGTAATTTAAAAAAGTCAAATTGATGGTTGTTGTATTGGAGGAGACTAGATATAGGAAGGGATAAAGACTTAGAAAATGATGCATATAAAAGCTTTGTGTCATGGAAATGAAGATGGTAGAGAAGAAGATAATATTTATGATCAAGGAAGTCAACTGAGTATTAGCTTTGATGGGACATTAGTGTTAAGAAGATGAAGACTAGATGGTTGAAAAGTTTATGATCTATAAGGATAAATATTGGAAAACTAGATAGCTAGTCACGCATTAGAAATAGTCACAAAGTAGCTAAATGTCCATCTTGTTAATATTTCTTCCGTCAAATGGAAATGAGATGAAGTACTATGCTGAGACAGAAAATTAGAAAAGCAAAAAATATTCAATTACGACATAGTACTAAAATATGCAAAATGGGTATTGGAAAGAGTATGCACATCTTGAACTCTCAGACAAAAATGATTGGTGAAATACTTCTTCTTTTCTTCAACTCGAACAAGTGATACATACATAATGTAATTATGTTGTAGGGAGATGGTGAAATTCATAATATGATGGAAGTGTGTATAATAGGTAGATATGTATATCACATGACTTTGAATGAAGATTACAACAAAAATACTAATGTGTGCAAATTAGTAGTGAGAAAAATATCGAATTCCATTGAGTATTAAAACAATGAGACATTAATTTCAGAGAATGCAGATGAGATAGTACACGGATGAAGAGTCCATAGAAAAATTGGTGATGCAATAGAGGTGTGCAAGAAAGAGTGTAGAACAACAATATTGGTGTATAGAGGGTGGAGGTGAACAATATTCGTGTTTCAAGAACTGAGTGAAAAGGGAGTAGTGAAATCAATGAGTGAGTATGAGTCAATTACAAAATTATGAGAGGATGGAAGAACAATACCAAACTTGATGTGTGAGATTAGGGTTCCTATAATTATTTAGGAGGAATATGAAAACACACAAAAAATCCAGATTAAACAACCCATATGGAATATGATTTGGATATTGAGAATAAGGAAATTTAAGAATGTTATGAAAGCGTTGAAGAAAGAAGAAGAAACTCTTGAGTTTGTGTTTAGTGGAGATTTATTGAAATCTATAAGATGCAAGCAATTGTATGGTTTAAGGGGAATAAATTTGAGAGGGGCTTGTTTATGCGAGATTGTTATGATTGTATCGACCCTAGCAAAAAGTGTAAAACTTACAAGCCCCTATGGAATTTATTACTCTTAGACCATTAGATCTCTTTTAGCTTATAGTTATAAAATAGGTGTGTATTAATTCTAAACATGTTTTGCATATGCAATTAAATGAATTAATAAATAAAACAAATTGTGGAACATGTTGTATGGAAACATAAATGTCTATGATGTAGATTGGTTGCTGTAGAGGTTCATTATGGTGTATAAAATAATCGATTTGCATACATTGATTGAAATATGTGAAGCTCCCATTTTGAAAAGTGGGAAAGAGAGGAGAGGAGGAAATTTTTCATTCCTAGAATCTATTCAAGGATGTTGGAATATGATGTATCTAAATTTTTTTTGGAAAGGAAAGACATTATTTGGAATGCACTTAATGAAATATGTATTCATAGTTTGTGTGGATGCATGAAGACATCATGTTTGCATAAAGATTTATATTACATGAAATTCAATTATCATAGAAGAAAAAGACTCAAGTTTACTTTTTGAAGAAATCATAGGTGTTCAACTATACTTTTAAATTCAAAGATTATGTAGATAAATAAAGAATGGGGTAGAGTATAACTCATTAGGATGAGTATAATATCTACAAAGAGTCGTGTTGAATTTTATAGGATATCATATTTTCTTGGAATACTGATGAAATCTCTTATATGAGACGTTGTGTGTGTGGAGGAAATTTAACGTCCATTGCAAAATGGATATTGTAAAGAGTATGTACAATTTGAACTCTCAAACAAAAAGGATTCATCAAAGACTTATTTTATACATCTTGTTAAATATTTGTTACATGACTTTGATTGATGAACACTCTTACCATAGAGGATTTGTATGTGGAGGTAATGAATTGCAAAATGCATATTGGAAACATTATGTACAACTTGAGCTCCAAAACCAAAATGATTGGTCAAAGGCTTCTTTTTAATGACTTGTACAAGTGTTAGAATCATAAGTTCATTATGGTTCTAGGAGGTGGTGAAATGGATATATGATGAAATAATGTGAATATTGTATTCTAGTAAAGCAAAGAAGAGAGGAAATTTGGAAAGAAAAGACAACTTGCACTAACTACTTGCTAAAATTTTAAAATAAATTATCTATACACATGAAAATACAATTCGTACATAGATATTTTTATTACATGGCATTGATTGATGATCACAGTAAAACACTTAAGTGTACAGTTGGAAGAAATAAATACGATTCATGAATTTTTTGGAATTAATAAATTAGTGTGGGTGAAGAACCTTGTGAAAAACTAGATATTGTGATTTGAGAAGGGAGCTACGTAGAACTCATTTTCCAGTGTATAGGATTCAAAATTTGGTGTGTGAAATTTTTTTCCTATATAAATTATTTGTTTGAACAATCAAACATTTTGTATCTTAAGTCAATTTGTGTGGGGGGAAGGTGTTGTAAAATGGATTTTCAAGAGAATACATATGCATTGACTCTAGAACCCAAATGATTGGTCAACCACTTTATGTGTATAAACTTGTACAAGCGATACATAGCCACATAGAATGGTAATTCAACAAATTCAAATTGATGGTTGTTGTATTGGAGGAGACTAGATATTGGAAGGGATAAAGACAAATATTTTTTAGAAAATGATGAATATAAAGGCTTTGTGTTAGGGAGATGAAGGTGGTAGAGAGGAAGATAATATTTATGATCAAGGAAGTCAAGTGAGTATTAGCTCTGTTGGGACATTGGTGTCAAGAAAATGAAGACTAGATGGTTGATAAGGATCATGATCAATAAGAGTTAATATTGGAAAACTAGATATATAGTAATGCATTTGAAATAGTAGAAAGTGGTTAAATGTCCATCTTGTTGATATGTTTTGTGTTGAATGGCAATGAGATGAGGTACTATGTTTGGGCATAAAATTAGAAAAGGAAAACATTGTTGATATGTTTTGGTGTTGAATGGCAATGAGATGAGGTACTATGTTTGGGCATAAAATTAGAAAAGGAAAGCATATTCAATTCCTCTAAGTACTAAAATATGCAAAATGGATATTGGAAATCTAGTATGCACATCTTGAACTCAAAACCATTGGTGAAGTACTTCTTTTCCACAACTCGAACAAGTCATAGATGCATAGTGTAATTATTTTGTAGTGACATGGTGAAATTCATAAGATGTTGGAAGTTTGTGAATGGTGTATTCATGTAAGGTGGACAAATATGAACTTTGTAAAGGAAAGGTATGGTGCATTAAGTACCCATTGAAAATTTGTATGCAGTCATTTTTGTGGATACATGAAGACGCAATATCTAGGTAGATATCTATATTGCATGACTTTGACTGAAGATTACAACAAAAATACTAAAGTGTGCAAATTAGTAGTGAGAATAATATTGAATTCCATTCAACACTAGAACAATGAGACATTAAATTAAACAAATGAAAATGAGATAGTACATGGGTGAAGTGTCCATATCGAAATTGGTGATGCCATAGATGTGTGCAAGAGAGAGTGTAGAACAACAATATTGGTGTATAGATAATGAATATGAACAATATTGAGGTTTTGAGAATTGAGTGAAAAGGGAGTAGTGAAATCGATGAGTGAGTATGTGTCAATTACAAAATTATGAGATCTCTTTTGGCTTATAGTTACTATGGAAACATGAAAATTTTAAAATAAATGATCTATATGGACACGTGAAAATACACTTCATATGTAGAGGTTTTTATTACATGAGATTGATTGATGATCACAACAAAAACACTCAAGTGTACAGTTGGAAGAAATAAATGTGATGCATGAATTTTTTGGAATTAAAAAATTATTATGGGTGAAGATCCTTATGAAAAAATAGATATTCTCATTTTAAACTCGATTGCATGTGTATAGGATTCAAAATTTGGTGTGTGAATCTTTTTTCTTTATAAATTATTTGTTTGAACAATTAAACATTTTGTATCTTAAGTCAATTTGTGGGTGGGGGGTTGTAAAATGGATTTTCAAGAGAATATATATATATATATATATATATATATATATATATATATAT
>LPNX010738127.1:56448-126276 GCA_001517045.1 Pseudotsuga menziesii
TTTATGTGTAGAAATTTGTACAAGTGATCCATTGCCACATAAAATGGTAATTTAACAAAATTAAATTGATGGTTGTTGTATTGGAGGAGACTAGATATAGAAACTGATAAAGACAATTGTTTTTTAGAAAATGATGAATAGAAAGGCTTTGTGTTAGGGAGATGAAGGTGGTAGAGAAGAATATAATATTTATGATCAAGGAAGTAGACTGAGTATTAGCTTTGTTGGGAGATTAGTGCCAAGCAGATGAATACTAGATGGTTTATAAGGATCGCGATTAATAAGGGTCAATATTGGAAAAATAGATAGCTAGTAATGCATTTGAAATAGTAAAAAGTGGATAAATTTCCATATTGTTGATATTTTTGTGCCGAATGGAAATGAGATGAAGTACTATGTTGGGGCAGAAAATTAGAAAAGGAAAAAATATTCAATTCCTTCAAGTACTAAAATAAAAAAATTGGATATTGGAAAGAGTATGCATATCTTGAACTCTGAAACCAAATTATCGGTGAAGTATTTATTTTCTACAACCATTTCAACAATTTTTTGGTTTCTATTGATTCACAAAGAAAATCCACTTCACAATGTCTGCACCATGTATTCTAACCTCTAATCATGGAATTTACAAGCCTAAATAGACATAGCATAGCTCTCTTCCTTGAATGAGGGTAACAAACAACCAAGAATAGCTTATTTGCGATTATGTCTCAAATAGTTAAAACAAATAACTGAAATCATTTCAGGAACCAACTCCTGTAGTAAACCAAAACTGATTCGAATGCTTTTTTTTTCCTTTGCCAACTGTAAAGATGTCCCTGCATCAGACACCAACCCAGGGAACAAATGGCCAAACATGACGAGGGAATTTTGCGCATCAAGGGGCATTTAGCAATGCCATTAAGTCAACACTTCTTTGAATGTAAACCAAGAAGACCTGCCATGAATAAACCATGAGTTTTGAGTCTAGCTAGACCAACACTTTTACAAAAATAATCCCAGACTTGGCCTTTTACAATGGAAAAAGACCCCTTCACTTTGGTATATCCTAAAAGGCACACTACAGAAAATCTAGGGCATAACATATTCAACCCATGATTTTTTGGATTTGTTTTTTGCAACCTCCTCTTCTTTCTTGTATTTGTTTCTCTCTTTCAATGTCACTTGGTCATAGGTTTTGAATCCCATAGTGTTACCTTCATCCCATGGCATAATCCCATATAGATGCTTTCTCACATCAGTTTATGAACCTATGTAAGTTTAAGTACAATGGGGGCATATAAACTTAGTGGTTCCACCTCCTCCTCCCCCAAGCCTTGTCACATATTTCCACTATGGTGTTGAAATCTCTATGTTTATGTCCATCGTCATTGTTAGATTCATTATCATCATCCCCTTCCATTTCTTCCTCCACTCCACAGTATGTGCCACTACTTAATTCTTCCTCCTCACCACTAGTATTTCAAAATTCAACTTCCCAACAGCAGCATCATAATTAAAATAGAACCAAAAGGAAAAACAACATACCCATCATTGCTTCTTCACTCAAGATGAGAATAAATTGCTTCCTGCAATAGAATGGCGGAAGAGAAGTGGGAAAGAGTAAGAGAAGAGAGAATTAAAGATTCAACGGTGGAAAAAAGATTTAAAAACAAACAAAGAATGGACTTTATAGTCTACCTCTTCATCTATCCAATGGTGGTTGAATGTAACTGAGGCAACCTTCATTCTCCCTTTTGAACTCTCACAAACAACAACCTTCAATCTCCCTTCCAAACTCATTAACAACTAGCAAACAACCCACTCAAAACCCTAGCAAAGAGGAGTGAAATGAGACATAGAATGAGAGCAAGTAGAGTGAGCGGGGTTATAATCCACTAAAGGAACCCTAGTCATGTCTAAACTAATGATCGGAACCTTGTCTTTGTTCCCACAAGCAAGAGAAAAAAAATGCATCTAACCTGCAGAAGCTAAGGAAAATGGTGAGGGAGCATTTTTTGGGATCCTAGGAGCATTGGGGGAGAAACCTAGGAGCACTGAGGGAGAAACTCGAGAGCAGTGAGGGAGTGTTGAGGGAGCAACACTCCTTGTTTCGGCAGGGAGCATTTTTTCTCTCGAGTGCACTCCCAAAAATCGCTCACTTCTCGAGAAGTGCTCTCCCAACAACACTTCCTTATCGCTCCCTCTGGGAACGTGCTTCAAGAGCGAAGCATTTGTGGCGGAGGTGCTCCCCTGCAGCATAGGTACACAGCATGAGTGCTCCTCATGAAAGAAGACTGAAGTTGTTCCACTTGAAAGGAGAGCCAAGTTGCAGCAGAAGTGCTCCTCTTGTAAACTTAAATCCATCTCACAAATGGTCAATCAGGCACTGATATCTGTTTAAATTTTATGGGTGAGCATCTCTCAATGCAATTACGACCTCGCAAAGAACTCAAAAGCAATTCCAATCCATAAGTTGTGTATTGTAAGGCTTAGAAAATAAAAGAAAGTGCATCTGTTGATTTGCCTTATGCCTTTTTATTATGTTTAAACAAACACATAAATAGTGGCTATATTATGTAGGGTGTCTAAAAATCAATATATGGGCCAATTCTTGTGCTTGGAATGAAGTTTTTTTTTGAAAAATGACCTTTTCATGGATGAGAGTTTCAAGAGTCAGTGCTCCTAACAAATTCTATCAAGAAAAGGACATGTTTAGAAGGTTCAAAGTTGGTAGTGCCATAACACAAAATAAAGTGGAAGGCTAGAAGAAAATTAATTCATGTCGTCTAAGATACAATGTTTTTTCATCCTCTACCTATCTGTCATCAGAACAAAACCAAGAAAAAGCTAGCCATTGTAGACATTCAATCTATTAATCTTAGAGATTTTTAATATTTATTCACCAAAAAGCAAAAGCCCAAAAAGGTGGCATGTTAAAATGCAACAAAGATCGAGGATCACAAACTAAGTACTAGAGCTCAAAAACCCACAATAAATTACCACCAAAATGGCTATGAGAATTGGCCTTTGAATGCAACAATGTTATTGTAGGGGTACTGATGTCATCCAAAACAGCCACAAACACAATTTCCAAATAGTTGAAGCTAAGAAAGGATCACTTAAACAATTCAGCTTGCTAAGCAAAATGTATCAAACAAGGTTACATGAACCATGAGTGTGTATTGGAATTGGCAAAATATATGGGTGTGTGTGCAACAGTTGTCTCGAATTTATGAATCATGAGTGAAGGAACCAATTTTTTAATAAACAAATTGGAAAATATTTAAAAACTCAAAATACGTGATTGTACATATTTAGATGCCCACTAAAAAATTATAAATATCATATATGATATGACATGTCGCATTCTAGTGACTAGATTCTACACATCTTTCGGTAATTATTCTAGTTTCATATAAGGGATATTGCATAGTTTGTGTCTCAAATATATCAAATGCCATTTCAAATCATTTTGATGCATGTGAAAGAAGTCTAGATCATTCATGGACATTGGACAAGATACACAGACATGTTTCCAGAAGCAGAGACCCTATTTAATATTACTTTTCATAACTAAAATCAAATCTAAGCAAAATCAGCCATCTACACATCTTTCGGTAATTATTCTAGTTTCATATAAGGGATATTGCATAGTTTGTGTCTCAAATATATCAAATGCCATTTCAAATCATTTTGATGCATGTGAAAGAAGTCTAGATCATTCATGGACATTGGACAAGATACACAAACATGTTTCCAGAAGCAGAGACCCTATTTAATATTACTTTTCATAACTAAAAGCAAATCTAAGCAAAATCAGCCACACATATGATGTAATAAGAATTGAAAAACAAATCATCCAGAGTTTGTGGGATGCCAATTTTTTGCATAAAACTCACATCTCGGTAGAAATTACGCTCTCTAATTTGTAACATAAAGTTTAAAAATCTAAGTGACCATAGTATAGGCAAACCTTGCATGCATGTATGGAATTCTGTTAAAAGAGTCACAAGTGTACAATTCTCACAAGTCAATCTAGTCATTTGTGGGACATGTTGAAACTTCTAGTTTTACAGTAATCCTTTTAAATGTGGTAGAGGTTATTCTTGGACATTTGGCATCTTCCTATTTTCTTGTGTTCTTTCAACTGACACTTGAATATATAACAAACTCACGAGTGGAATTATGATTTAAAGGTTCACAGTTCTTGTAGATTGTGGTCTGCATTGAAATATTTATATAATTTTGAAATGGTGGAGTAGAGCACTCGTTTTTTTTAGATTTATATGTGAACTAATCATAGTGATAAGAGTATAGTTTATGTCACTCCAAAAGTAAATCATGGCTTGGCTATAAAATAAAAACACTTATGCATTCTAGGAAGGCCATGTCCTACATGTTGTATAAAGATATAGCAATGTTATATAGAGCATGGAGATTGTGGCTTGCCCCAAGGCGTTTTGCATAAGGACATATTATCTTTGTGTTAAATGTGAGTAAAGGTGAGTAATTTTTTTTAGAGAATTTGGGATGCATAAGACATCTAGATGGCCTACACATTGAACATAAGCTTGTTGTTGGATCTATTTTGAAGTCATACGAAATTTTCTGGTCTATTTGTCTAAACATCTTCCCCAGACCCCAACGAGGTTAGCATGGTCGAAATTTGCTCATAGATGTATTATACTTCACAAACACCCTCTGAATTGTAATTCTTCCTCTGAATTTGTAAATTATAGCATCAATATGCTTATTCTACCTTTGCCTTCAAAGATTTTTGTTAGAATTCTCTCACACAGATGCCTCAAGTTTTGTACTA
Source organism: Pseudotsuga menziesii (assembly GCA_001517045.1). NCBI lineage: Eukaryota > Viridiplantae > Streptophyta > Pinopsida > Pinales > Pinaceae > Pseudotsuga > Pseudotsuga menziesii. The sequence goes on from LPNX010738127.1 coordinate 61,250, forward strand.
TAAAAAATGTTTGCACCTCAAAGGATGTAATCTCTCTCAACACTTAATAGATCCATAGTTAAGATCTTGATGGCGCAAGGATGGGATTTAGGGATTTTTGGGTATCTAATCTTCAGTATTTACCCTTGTTACACCTCAGAGCTACTGCAGCGTTCTAGCAAGAGCAAACCTAGAGAAAGGGGTCTAAAGCATTTTGTAGAGAGGAAAAAGTGGGTTATGTTGTATGGATTTTGGATTAGGGGCTATTGTCCCGTTGGATTGGTCATTGCAAGCTCCTTTGGTTTCACTTTTAGAAGTACTTGGATTTGTGGCACAATTAAATGCCCCTTCGATGTGTGTATGTTCCCACCATGGGTTGTTGTTTGGGGCTTCTAGGGGTGATCCGCTGGGGCAAATGACCACCTTGGTTTTGTTATGCAAAAGTGATTGTGTATTGTAAAGGGATATTGTCCCCTATTTACTACACCTCCTTCACCCACTTGGACCTCATTCCAACATGGAGAAACCCCTCCTCCGGCTCTTTGTCCTCTGATGTCATCCTTCCATAGTTGAGCCTACAAGCTTGGAAAGGGAGGCATTGAGGCATATTTGGGGTTAGTTGAGGCATCATGTCCCCCTTTGGTTCGTTATTTCATCAAGTGAAGCCATATTTTAGTCTTTTTTCCTTAGTATTTTATGTCTATGTTAGGGTTTAGTTATGTATTTTTATCTCTATTGGACACCTGTCATTCACTATGACTTGCTTGGCCATGATGTAAACACCCGCCGTGGGGGGAAATAATTTGCAAATTCAATATAATGTTTACACAATATATTTTTAGAAACAAAAATCAATAATAAGTCTAAGAAAAACACAATAAAAATCAAATAAAATAATTCAGAAATTCAATATAATTAGTCATGATGACCTTCATAAACACACTTTGTATTATAGTAGTCCTATATCACCCATAAACATATATATTAAAATAATAGTATTTATTAATAAAAATAAATGTTAACGGTACTATTTTGATTTAAATAAAAATTAAATGTTAATGATACTATTCCAATATAATAAACATATGGATTTAAGTTGTATAAATTTTTAGTATAGATAGCGAATATGGTTATATATGTGTGTGTAAGAGAGAGAAAAGAGATTAAAATATTAATGGTGTTATTTCAATTTTAATATATAAATTAAAGTTGTATAAGTTTTTTTGGAATGAGTAGAGAATATGATGATCAAGAATTTGGAATATGATTATATAACACACACTCTCTCTCTCTCTATATATATATATGAATGAAGTGACAACATTACAAGACTATGAAGCGACAATAGTACAACACTCTCACATAGATATTTCATGAACTTTGTAAAGCTTTTATAATGTATATAATTTTATCTAATCTAATCAATGATAAAATTTAGCCTTATAAGGCCTATAGTATACCAATTATAATTCAACACATGAAAATATATATAATAAAAACGAATAAATATTATTTTTCACAAACTTTAAAGATACATTTGGTTGTTTTGTATCACTATCCAAACTAATAGGGTAGGGTGAAACATATAGACTTTGCCTATGACTAAGACTAATAAGAAATGATTTCCCTTCTATAGGCAAAGACTATATGTTTCACTTTGCCCTATTAGTTTGGATAGTGATGCAAAGAAACCAAATGTATTTTAAAGTTGTGAAAAATAATATTTATCTGTTTTTATTTATTCAATTTATCTTTATATGTGTTGAATTCCGATTAGCCTATAGACCTTGACAAGAATAATTTTATCATTCACCAAATTAGATAAAAATAAAAATAAAAATTTATATATATTATGGAAACTTTACTAAGTTCATGAAATATTTATGTGAGTGTTGAATTGATGTCACTTCATAGTGTTGTAGTGTTGAATTGATGTCACTTCAGAAATCACCATAATTATTTAGTAAAAAACATAGCTTTTACCATACAAGAAACCCCTAAAGTACTTTTATTTATTTATTTTATTTTATGGGCAGAAAGGCCCTTATTTTGGATGTTTGTCAAGTCTACCATGATCAATCAACATACTCAAATGACCAATGTAACAATGCAACAACATGATCAATCATGTAGGAAAGATCAACATAGTAAACCCTCATGTGAACCCAATCATGAAGACTCCCAAGACAAAGATGCACTCATTAAATATTTCAACTGAAAATTGGAACAGGGTTTCTCATCAATGGTAAAAAGGAAAGCAAAAAAGCCAAGACTCTTCAAATCTACCTAATGAAACAACTCTATCATCTTTGAATCCATCGAATCATGACTAATCCTAATATCCAAGCATTAATATATCGGAGGATCTTCATAAAGACAATTTCTACATGCAAAATCATAGGCAAACTATGAGGAAGATCATCTTCTAGTTTAACCAAAAGTTGGTCCTCCTACTACACTGGTATATGATCAAATTGTTCTTGGATCACTATGGGGATATGCAAGGACAATCCCATTTATTTAATTATACATTGCTGATTTGTTCTTCTTTTTGAACTTTTTCATCATTACTGAGAGGAATCAACAAATCCACTAGTAAGCTTGACTCTTCCTGTTCAACTTCATGGAATTTTACATATGGATCAAGTGGTGGAACAACTAGTTCATGATCATCCCAAGATGATTCATCGTCAAGTTGTCCTTCACATGCACAACTTCCATTATTATGTTTCTTTTCAATAGTGAGGAATTCCTCCATTCTTGGGGAAATGCAAAAAGATTTCCCTATATTCATTGGTTTCTCACTCCATAAGAGGGAATAAAATAATGGATCTGTAGCAAAGACATAATCCAATACTAGAGCCCTTTGGAATGATGGATAATCTTAATCAATGAATGGATAAATCTACCATGAAAAGCAAGTATAGTTTCATATCCTCTCTTCTAAATGCAAGATGACTCTACTGTCGGGGATTCATTATCCCACATCCATGTTGAAATATTGTAACTTCGAAGAATATTCTATTGTAATTTATTCAGAGATGTTTTATTCCTCCGTCAAAATGTTATTGTTCTATTTGGTCATCATAGAGTCATGAGGTAAAACCACCATTGTAAGTCGATTCGATAGAACCCTCCAGAAAGTAATATTATATTGTTTTGAGTCTTCCTAGGTAAGTCAACCTAGTTAAGTTGTTGGGGCCGACCTAGTTAGGAAAAAAATCAAATGGAAGATAAAGTGTAAATAGCAGTGGTGTGCTCCTTATTTGGACACACACTCACTTGTGTAATGCACATAGGAGAGAGAGAGAGAGTGAGAGAGAGAGAGAGAGAGAGATCTGCAAGGAGAAGGGGCACTTGTTTGGGATTTTGTCTTTGTACTTTTGATACATCTATATTGAAGAAGTTTTGTTGGGTTTTCTTCCCCTAGAGGGTTTCCCAGGATAAATCGGTGTCTATCTCGTGATTGTGTTTCTTTCAGTGATCATGTATATGCTATCGTTGTGAAATTGAATTAAATACTAATGTTATCTATCGTAGCATATTGAATCTTAATATGGTATCAGAGCTAGCCTAAATAGGACAGCTTTCACAAGGTGAAACTCTCTCTCTTCTCCCTCCGACAAGAAATTAGGGTTTCTGTCAAAGTTGGAATTTTGGAAATCTGATTGCATAAAAAGTTGTGCCTCCCTAGGGCGCATCTATTGAGCCCTAGATTGAAATTTTTGAGTGGGTAGATCTCTGGGAAAGTCAAACCATAGTTTGACTTTGGACCAGAAAACTGCAGAAACTGCATATCATAATTTTGCAAATCAATTTTGAGAGGTGAAATTTTGGAATCTCCAGAAATCAAGTGTACTAGTCAATTCGCCTCAGTCAAGCGCATCTCTGGTAAGGTCAGTTTTGTTTTTTTAGAAATTTCATTTTTTGTGACCTCCTGGATAAGATGGCCCCAAGCACTAAGCTAGAAGGCATAGAGAATTTTCAAGCATGGAAATATAGGATTGGCCTCATTCTTAGAGAGAATGAACTTTCCAAATACATCAAGGAAGAAGTTGCAGAACCTGAAGAGGATGAAGCTAAGGAGAAGCACAAGAAGGACCTGATTAGGGCAATGAGGATCATTGTTGATTCTATAAAAGATCACTTGATTTCTCAAGTGTCATCCAAGGAGACCCCAAAGGAGATGTATGATGCCCTATCCAGAATGTATGAAGGAAGGGACATCAATAAAAAGATGAATTTAATAACTCAATTGAAAGGTACCAAGATGTACCAAGGAGAGTCCATCCAAGACTACTTCACAAGAGTCTCCTAGTTCAAGGAGCAACTAGAAGCCATTGGAGACTCCTTTGATGAATATGAGCTAATTATGACTACCCTCAATGGTCTCACTAAACCTTGCGATTCATTCATCCAGACTATGTGTTCCAGAAAGGAAAGCATGAAATTCAACATTGTATGGAAAGATTGCATCCAAGAGGAGGCTAGAGTAGCCAATAGAGAAGCTCTACTCAAAGAAGATGATCAAGCCCTAACCACCCATACCAAGAGAGGAAGAAGTCAATCTAACTTCAAGAAGGAAAGCCACAAGGAGTCTCAACCTCCCAAGAAGTTCCAAAGGACAAGAGGAAACAATCAGAGAAGAAACTACTCCAACTTTCAATGTTGCAATTGTGACAAGGTAGGACACATTGCTAGAAATTGTCCATTGAAGAAAGAAAACTACAAGAAGAGTGAGACAAAGACTAAAGGTACATTGGAATTAATCCATTCATATGTATGTGGTCCAATTCCCTCCACATATTTGAGTGGTTATGAATATATGTTACATTTATTGATGACTATTCAAGAAAGACATGGATATATTTCTTGAAAGCAAAGGATGCAGTATTTGGAAAATTCAAGGAATTTAAAGCCTTGATATAGAATCATTCAAAAAGAAGAATCAAGACACTCGTAACACATAATGGTGGAGAATATACTTCAAAATATTTTGAAGCCTTTTGTAAAAAAGTTGGAATCAAGAGAGAATTAACTACTCCCTACAATCCTCAACGGAATGGTGTTGCAGAAAGAAAGAATATGACCATTATGGAAGTAGTGAAGACAATGATACATGATCAAGATTTTCCAATGCATCTATGGGCTGAAGCAACAAGGATGGCAGTTTATGTACATAATAGATTATCCCATAGTGCCCTTGGATTCAATACTCCAGAAGAAATGTTCACAAGAAATAAGCCTGAAGTGAGCCACCTCAAGATATTTGGTTCCCCAATAGATGTTCACATAGCTAAATAAAAGAGAGCCAAGTTGGACCCTTCTGGAAAGAAGGGAATATTTGTTGGATACAGTGAAGTCTCCATACCCTTCAGAATATGCATTCCAGGATTCCATCACATGGATATTAGTAGAGATGTAACATTTAACGAAGAAGCAGCTCTCAAGAAATCCAGAAAGTGCCAGCATGAAGAAGTATATGAAGAAGATGTACCTCCCAGAAATATAGAAGCTGCACCCTCCCCCGAAGATGAAACACCAAAAAACCATGATATGCTAGAACCTCAAGAACCTCCTACTATGAATATGTCACGAAAGAGAAAGCATGTTTGGCAAAGAGAAATTACACAAAAAGCAGAGAAGTATGGAGCTCCAGAAGGCTCCATAAGAGTAAGCAAGGAGCCAAAGCCATTTTCCAATTATGTGGCTTTCATGTGTTATCTTGTAGATCAAGAACCTACTAGTTATGAAGAAGCTATACAAAATAAATAACGGATAGAAGCAATGAGGAAAGAATACCAATCAATAATGAAGAATGATGTTTGGGATATAGTTCCCAAACTAGAAGGAAAAAGTGTGGTATCTTCTAAGTGGATCTACAAGATAAAGCATGCAGCGAATGGAAGTATTGAGAAATACAAAGCAAGGTTTGTGGCTAGAGGATTCTCTCAGAAAGAGGGAATTGATTATGAAGAGGCATTTGCACCAGTAGCAAGGTACACTTCCATTAAAACCATCATGGCACTTGCATCCATGATTAACTGGAGTTTACACCAGATGGATGTGAAGACAGTTTCCTGAATGGTCTTATTGAGGAATAAGTGTACATAGAACAGCCACATGGATTTGATGTTGAAGACAGATGGACTGACATATGCAAGTTGAAGAAGGCTATGTATGGATTGAAGCAAGCTCCTAGAGCTTGGTATAGAAGGATAGATAGCTTTTTTATGAACTTGGGATTTACCAAAAGTAAAGTCAACCCTAACATTTACTTTAAGGTTATGGATGATGAACCTATCATATTATTGTTGTATGTGGATGATTTATTTCTAATAGAAAATGAGAAACAGATTGTAGAGTGCAAGAAGACGCTTGTTGAATAATTTTAGATGAAAGACCTTGCATTGATGCACTATTTTCTAGGTTTAGAAGTATGGCAGAACCCAAAAGGAATCTTTCTCAACAAAGGAAAGTATGATGTGGAAATCCTAAAAAGAATTGATATGTTGGAATGTAAAGTCATGACCACACCCATGGATACCAACCTAAAGCTATTAGTTGATGAATCATTAGAGTTAGTGGATGTGACTCGGTACAGACAGATTATTGGGTCGTTCATGTATCTGACTAATACCAGGCCAGATATATGCTTTGTTGTGAACACCCTGAGTCACGATATAATTAAGCCTAGACATTTTCACCTGGGAGTTGCAAAGCATGTGATGATGTACCTGAAAGGTATGATAGACTTTGGTCTATACTATGTTGGATATCTTGACTACATATTGTATGGTTATATAGATGCAAATTGGGCTGGAAGTGTCTCAAACAGGAAGAGCACCTCAGGTGGACGTTATTGTTTGGGATCCGCCATGATCTCTTGGTTTAGCAGGAAGCAGTCTAGTGTTGCTCTGAGAACAGCTGAAGCAAAGTACATAGCAGCTTGTTCTGCTAGTTATGAAGCTATATGGCTTCGAAAATTGATGCCAAGTCTATTTGACCTTGAGTTGGATACCACAACGATTCTATGTGACAACCAAAGTTGTATAAAGATGACGGAGAACCAGTGTTCCATGACAAGTCAAAGGACATAAAGATCCGGTATTTTTACATACAAGATATGGTACATAAGGGACTTATAAGCTCCAGTATGTGAGCATTTATGAGCAAGTTGCTGATGTGTCTACTAAGCCTGTGTCTCGAGTAAAGTTTGAATACTTCCGTGAAAAGATTGGTGTGGTTCGAAAGGACCTTCCTCAAAAGGGGGAACAGTGATGATGATGCCGCAGTGGGATTGTATCATCCCTGGACATTAGTCCTAAATTGATCCGTGAACTTTTGTCTCCGTGAAGTGGTTGGGATTGTATCATCCCTAGACATTAGTCCTAAAGTGATCCGCAAACTTTTGTCTATGTAATGTGGTTGGGATTGTATCATCCCTGGACATTAGTCCTAAAGTGATCTGCAGACTTTTGTCTATGTGATGTTGTTGGGATTGTCTCATCCCTGGTGTTGGACACACCAGGCACACACAGAGGGGGGAGTGAATCTGTGTGTGCAGTTTTTATTACTTTTTTAACTTTAACAATCAACAACTTATTCAATATTACACATTATCATTATATCATCATCAGCATTGTTAGCATCATCATAACATCATCATCACAAATAAAGCATAGAAAAATAGTACACAAGATTTTTTACGTGGAAACCCAAGTCCTGGGGGGGGGAAACCACAGAATCCTTTTAAAAATAGTTTTCCAGAAATAACTGAAAGGAGGCAACAACCCCCTTATTACAAAGACTTCAATTTTCCAGCTTCAACGGGAAGGAGGCTACGGCCACCTGATTTACAGGCTTCAACCTGAAGGAAGCTACCACTTCCTAGTTTTCCGGCTATAACCAGAAGGAGGCTACGACATCCTTTCCTTGCCCCGTCCTACCACCCTAATAAGAAGATAGAAACTGCTGAACCACAACCGCACTGATCCTGCGGACCTGCTAATCAACACTTCTGCTACACTGCACAATCTATACCACACTGCACAACCTGTACCACACTGCTCAACCTGTACCACACTGCACAACCACTGCCACTACTAACCACTGCTCATCATCTGATCACTACTCATCAACCGATCACTGTCCATTGTATCACAATACTCATCAACGTGTACCAATCAATCTGTTTCTCACATCAACCAACTCAATCAATCTGAGTCTACACACCAAACTCAGTCCACCTGGGTCAAACCAACTGCTCATACAACTTAGCCAATCTAAGTCAAACCAACTACACATAAAGAAACTTGTGCCAATATTTCTCAACTATACCAAGATGCTTCTGTACCTTATTGAAGATCACAAGATGAAGAAAAAGTAGAAAAACCAAAAGAAACTATATATCTTGTCATCACATAGCCCTCGTAACAATCTTTCCAACGAGCTAAGAATTTTGTAATTCTGATTCTGTATGAGAAAGTTATGCCAATTTTAGTGAAGATGCCTAGAAATTTTTCTGTCACAAAATTTCGCACTTTTCTCCAAGAGGTGCGAAATTCCTAAGAGAATTGATGAAGAACAAATGAAATGTTTGATATTCTATTTATATAGGTTGTGGATAAAAATTATTACCTTGGGCCGACATGCAATTCAAAATTACAAATAATTAAATTCTCTTTTGTTTGGTCAGCTCACCCAAAAAGGTGGGGTACCCCAACTTCAAAAATTCATCTCTTCAACCGTAAGGAGTTAGAATATGATCCACATATCAACGGAAATGGATTGACGAGGAATATCTCCCTATGATGGGTTTATTTGCAAATTCTTGGTCTAATACCCTTAAATTATTCAATATGTCCAGTACGTCAAAAACCCCACACATGAGGGTGCCAAAGACCATACCACCAACTACAAGAGTTTCAAACTCTTCTTCAAAGTATTCTTCAACACATCAAGGCACGTATGTGGGTTCTACCTCCATCTACATCCCAATAGCCATATAACCACAAAGAGGACCATACATCATCATGGTTCAAGGTCTCAGTATCATTAAAAATGTATCCAATGGTTCCACTATATATATTCATCACCATAAGAGTACCAACACCCCAAAAGATGGGTACAAATACCTCACCATTAGTTTGCAACACCTTATGGGCTTCATCTGCATGATCATAAGGCTACTACATGCCAATGACCATACAGAGTCCAAAGAACATCAAACCACCATATATGTGGGTTCAAAACCTAAACTTTAGAGGACACCAAGCACCCCATAATAATGGGTTCCAACGTATCACCATAAGTGTGGGTTCCAAGACCTAAGTCTCCACATGTAAGAGGATCAAGATCTAAGCTTGTGGACTCAAGGACCCCACAAGAACTTAACAACCTCAAAACCATCCAATGCAAACAATGGGATTCACCATCAACACATCAAAGACTTTACACACATGAGCCACATCATCCATCCAACAACCAATCAAGACACTAAAACAAGAACAAGCATAACAAGAAACACAAAAACCAATAACCAAATATCAACCATGAGTAAGGAAATCGAGAATGGACTCAAATGGGACAAAGATACCACTTAGGGGCACTTGACCAAGTCAATGGGTAACCAGGGCTTTTGTCATTGTTTCAAGGCCTCCAGGGACTTTAAGATTGGGCTTGGACAAGGTCAAAAGGGATCCTCTGACACAAACAACCACAAGCTAAACACTAACCCTCAGGGGCTCCACAAGAGGCACCAAGGACTCAACAGTTGGCATCAATGATCAGACATCGTTGGCACCAATGTCAACTTAATCAACAATCTCCCCCTTTTTCATTGATGACAACACCATAACTCCTCTTCAAAACAAGCTCCCCTGTCAACAAAACTTTTCTCCCCCTTTGGAATCAATGGCAAAGGGACCATTCTTTTACCATACTGCTCCCCCTCAGGGAATGCTCCCCCTTAGGCCATGCTCCCCGTGTCATCAACTTATCTGTTTTTTCAACTTTTCTTCCTCTTTGCATTAATGACAACAAGAAATTCTTTTGGAACTACTTCTTCCCTTATCAATGAGCACTAATGCTTCTTTGATGGACTTGTATTCTGTCACACGGATACTGCTGGAACCAACTACTATATGATACTCAAATCTGATAATCAGGTACATATTTCTTTTTACACATTCTTTGTACACTTCATATCACTGGTCAATAGTCTTCAAAATGGCATTGGGTTTTTCCCAAGATTTTCATCATTTATGTTTTGATCTACTAACTTTATTCTCTATACTTTAGTAGGATGATGGTTGTTCATGTCATTCGATTGAACTTGCTTTCTTCTCCAAAATTTAACCTATCCCTGCATCCTGCAATGTTTTGCGAAATGACCATAATGATAGCAATTGTAGCACTGAACCGAAAATGTACTTTTATTTCTTTCTGGAGTGATTTTGTCATAAGCTCTGCAATGAATGGCTTTGTGACCATAGTTGTTACACTTGTAGCAGTAACCATGGAACTTATAGGACATCTCTGAGCAGCAACTTCTCTTGATTCTTCTTGATCATGGGATCTTCTAAGAATACATGTATTACTATTAGCCTTTCCTTCTTTTACTATAGAGCTTTTACTTTCTTTAATGTTCTTCTCAATCTGCAAATTTGTCTTTAACCGAGTAGTTGTTTTGTCCAAATCTTCCTTCAAGGAGAGGATCTTCAATTCTTGCTTTTGACAAAATTCTATCTTTTCTTGGAGTTTTCTAGTTAGATCTTCTTCTATCTTCTTGACTTCTTCTACCAAGATTGTTTAGAGCAAGTATATTGTCCTCCATCTGTCCTTTTGAATTTTGATCATCCTCATGGGATTTTTGCAGTTGACCTTGTAGTATATGATTATGCTTTTTGAGTTCTGAGAGGTCCTTTTCAAATTCAAAGTTTGTCAGAGATACCTTCAAGGATTTGAGTTCAAGTTCTTGTTTTAATCTTAACTTCTCTTCCAATATTTCTTTAGCCTTATAAGTACTTCTCTCACTGTCTTTGTCTTGTAGCTTGCAGATGAATTCTTTTTCCTTATCTTCTAGCAGTCTTATGAGCTTGACAATTTCTTCTGATTGCTTTTCAATTTATGTGGCCGACTTCTCAAGTTTATCTTTCAAAGAATTGGATATGGCTTCTTTGATTCTGGTAGCTTCTTCGACTTGGAGTTTCATATTAATTATGGTCTGTGTGGCCTTTACAAATTCTTCTTGATTCCTCTTCTCATCTTTGTCCAATTTCTCTTGCAATACCTGATTCTATTCACAAAGATTTTTCACTTCTTGCGAAACATTAATAATTTCATTGTCTATCATAATATCATATAAATTCCTATCACTTATCGGAGAGCAAGGATTTTCATCATAATATGAAGTATTGCATTCAATTAATTCAGAATAGCTCTTATTTTCTATACCTGATAAAAATATCTCTTTAAAAGCATTACAAAGATATTGTTTAGGGGACATACCTTCATACTTACCTGAATCTTGATTACAAAGATATTGTTTAGGGGGCGTACCTTCATACTTACCTGAATCTTGTACTGAACTGTCTTCTGCTTCTTGTTCTTTATTTAGCTGATTTATTTTGAACGACAATTCAACAACTGAGTTGCACTTTCCTACTTTCTCCTTTGGGAGATCTGTTAGATATTCAAGCATTAATTCCATAACCTCTGCTTCCTCTTCTTTATTGGAGTAGTATTGCTCTAATTTGATCCATAGTTCCTTAGCTGAGATGCACTTCCCTATCTTCTTCTTTTGGATATCTGTTAGGCGTTCAAGGATCGCTTCCATAGCCATAGAATTATTTTTCTTTGCTTCTTTCTGAGTTGATGTTTTCACTTTCTTTGGAGGTGTATATCCAGTAACAATTGACTTCCATACACCAATTGCCTCAAGATAAGCCTTCATTCTCATTTTCCAGATCAAGTAATAATTTGAATCACATGACAATGGTACTCCATTCACCGAGAACCCCATGGTGTGTCAATGGTCTCCTTCAAGCTGATAAGGCTTTCTGTGAAGGACCGGCTCTGATACCAATTGTTGGACACACCAGGCACACAAAGAGGGGGGGTGAATCTATGTGTGCAGTTTTTATTACTTCTTTTAACTTTAACAATCAACAACTTATTCAATATTATGTATTGTCACATTATCATTATATCATCATCAGCATTGCTATCATCATCATAACATCATCATCACATAGAAAGCATAGAAAAACAGTACACAAGATTTTTTACGTGGAAACCCAAGTCCTTGGGGGAAAACAACATAAGCCTTTTAAAAATAGTTTTCCAGAAATAACTGGAAGGAGGCAACAACCCCTTATTACAAAGACTTCAATTTTCCAGCTTCAACTGGAAGGAGGCTACAACCACCTGATTTACAGGCTTCAACCTAAAGGAAGCCACCACTTCCTAGTTTTTCGGCTATAACTGGAAGATGGTTACGACCTCCTTTCCTTGCCCCATCCCGCCACCCTGATAAGAAGATAGAAACTGTTGACCACAACCGCACTGATCCTGCAGACCTGCTAATCAACACTTGTGCTACACTGCACAACCTGTACCACACTACTCAACCACTCCCACTATTAACCACTGCTCATCATCTGATCACTACTCATCGATTGATCACTGTCCATTGTATCACAATACTCATCAACCTGTACCAATCAATATGTTTCTCACATCAACCAACTCAATCAATCTGAGTCTGTACACCAAACTCAGTCCATTTGGGTCAAACCAACTGCTCATACAACTTAGCCAATCTGAGTCATACCAACTGCACATAAGGCAACTTGTCCCAATCTTTCTTAACTGTACCAAGATGCTTCTGTACCTTATTGAAGATCACAAGATGAAAAAAAAAAGTAGAAAAACCAAAAGAAACTATATATCTTGTCATCACATAGCCCTCGTAACAAGCTTTCCAACAAGCCAACAATTTTGTAATTCTGATTCCGTATGAGAAAGTTATGTCAATTTTAGTGAAGATGCCAAAAAAAAAAATTGTCACAAAATTTTGCACTTTTCTCCAAGAGGTGCGAAATTCCTAAGAGAATTGAGGATGAACAAATGAAATGTTTGATATTCTATTTATGTAGGTTGTGGAGAAAAATTATTACCTTGGGCCGACATGCAATTCAAAATTACAAATAATTAAATTCTCTTTTGTTTGGTCGGCTCACCCAAAAAGGTGGGGTACCCCAACTTCAAAGATTCATATCTCTTCAACCGTAAGGAGTTAGAAGATGCTCCACATATCAACGAAAATGGATTGACGAGGAATATCTCCCTATGATGGGTTTATGTGCAAATTCTTGGTCTAATACCCTTAAATTCTTCAATGTGTATAGGACGTCAAAAACCCCACACATGAGGGTGCCAAAGACCATACCACCAACTACAAGAGTTTCAAAGCCTACTTCAAAGTATTCTTCCACATATCAAGACACGTATGTGGACTCTACCTCCATCTACATCCCAGTAGCCATATAACCACAGATAGGACCATACATCATCATGGTTCAAGGTCTCCATATCATTAAAAACATATCCAATGGTTCCACTATATATATTCATCACCATAAGAGTACCAACACCCCAAAAGAGGGGTACAAATACCTCACCATTAGTTTGCAACACCTTATGGGCTTCATATGCATGATCATAAGGCTACTACATGCCAATGACCATATAGAGTCCAAAGAGCATCAAACCACCATATATGTGGGTTCAATACCTAAACTTTAGAGGACACCAAGCACCCCATAATAATGGGTTCCAACATACCACCATAAGTGTGGGTTCTAAGAGCTAAGTCCCCACATGTAAGAGGATCAAAATCTATGCTTGTGGACTCAAGGACCCCACAAGAACTTAACAACCTCAAGACCATCCAATGCAAATAATGGGATTCACCATCAACAAATCAAAGACTTTACACACATGAGCCACATCATCCATCCAACAACCAATCAAAACACTAAAACAAGTACAAGCATAACAAGCAACACAAAAACCAATAACCAAATATCAACCATGAGTAAGGAAATCGAGAATGGACTTAAATGGGACCAAGATACCACTTAGGGGCACTTGACCAAGTCAATGGGTAAACAAGGCTTTTGTCATTGTTCCAAGTCCTCCAAGGGCTTCAAGTTTGGGCTTGAACAAGGTCAAAAGGGCTCCTCTGACACAAACAACCACAAACTAAACACTAACCGTCAAGGGCTCCACAAGGGGCACCAAGGACTCAAAAGTTGGCATCAATGACCAGACACTGTTGGCATCCATGACAACTTAATCAACACCTGAACATTAGTCCTAAAGTGATCCTCAGACTTTTGTCTCAGTGATGTGGTTAGGATTGCATCATCCTTGCACTTATGTCCTAAAGTGAGAGGGATTGATCATCCCGCAATTGGATCATGTGTGTTGCAGGTTGTGTTGTTGTTGATCGAAAGATCAAGTGTTGCTGCAGATGATGTTTTTGTTGATCGAAAGATCAAGTGTTGTTGTAGATGGTCGAGTGATTGAGTACTATAGAAGATGAAGATCAAAGATGAAGACTCAATGTTGTAGAAGATGCTCCAGTGTTGAAGATTGTTGAATTATTGTAACTTCGAAGAATATTCTAAATGTATTTTATTGGTCCCCGATGTTCCTATTGGGAGAATCATTTGTATTTATTTGTACCCCGATGTTCCTATCGAGAGAATTACTAAGAGTCATGAGGAAGTCCCCTTTGTTGTAAGTCGGGTCATTAGTGCCCTTCGGAATATATTATTATATTAAGTTAGCCTAGTTATGTCTACTCGAGCCTACATAACTGAGTTAAGTTTACTCGAGCCTACATAACTGGGTTAAATGTCAAGTGAACGAAAGAATATAGAGTGAGGCGCCTCTCATTTGAGACACACACTCACTTGTGTAGCGCATAAGAGAGAGAGAGAGAGAGAGTTGTAGCTGGAGAAGGAGGATCAGTTTTGGGTTTTACCTTTTATCTTTTGGGGCATCTATATTGAGGAAGCTTTTGTTGGGTTTCTCCCATTAGGGTTTTCCCAGGATAACTCTGTGTTGTTCTTGTGATACTGTTTCTTTCAATGATCATGTCTATATGCTTTTTATGAAATTGAAATTAGATGCTAATTAGCATATGGAATTCTAACAAGGTATCATAGCTAACCTGAATATGACAGCTTTCACAAGAGAAAAAGCCCTCTCTCTGCCCGACGAGAAATTAGGATTTCGGGAAAAAATTTGAGTTATGGAAAAATGCTTGCATGGAAAGTTGAGCCCTCCCAGAGCGCATCTTCTGAGCCAGGTATCGAAGTTTTTGGAGGAGTAGATCTCCCGAAAAGTCAAACCCTAGTTTGACAGCTGCACCAGAAAACTACTAGAAGCTGGAGTGTTGAATCTCGCAAGTCAGATTTGAAAGGTGAAGACTTGAGATCTACAGAAACCAAGCACACCAGTGAACTCACCTCGGTCAAGGGCATCTCCTGATAAGTTCAGTTTCTCATTCCACAGAATTTCAATTTTTTGTGACTTTCTGACAAAATGGCCCCAAGCACTAAGCTTGAGGACAAACTGGAAGGCATAGAGAATTTTCGAGCATGGAAATACAGGATTGGCCTCATTCTCCAAGAGAATGATCTTGATAAGTATATCAAAGATGAAGTTGCAGAACCTGAAGAAGCTGAAGCTAAGGAGAAGCACAAGAAGGATATTATTAGGGCACAAAGGATTATTGCTGACTCTATCAAGGATCACTTGATCCCTCAAGTGTCATCCAAGAGGACTCCGAAAGAAATGTATGATGCCCTATCAAGAATGTACGAAGGAAGAAACATCAACAGAAAGATGAATCTAAGAGCTCAACTGAAGAGCACCAAGATGAGTCATGGAGAATCCATCCAGGACTACTTCACAAGGGTCTCTCAGTTCAAGGAACAACTAGAAGCCATTAGAAACAAACTTGATGAAGATGAGTTGGTTATGACTGCCCTCAATGGTCTCACTAGACCCTAGGAGTCATTCATCCAGATGATGTGTGCCAGGAAGGAAAGCTTGAAGTTTGATGTTGTATGGGAAGATTGTATTCAAGAGGAGACTAGGGTGGCAAACAGAGAAGCTCTACTGAAGGAAGATGATCAAGCCCTAGCCACTCATACCAAAAGAAGAAGAAGTCAACCTAACTTCAAGAAGAGAAACCACAAGGAATCTCAACCTCCTAGAAGAATCCAAAGAACAAGAGAAAGTCCTCCAAGTAAGGACTACTCTAGCTTTCAATGTTTTCATTGTGATAAGATAGGACACATTGCCAGAAATTGTCCTATGAAGAGACAAGAATATAAGAAGAGGATCAACAACAACAAAAGACATCATGCTCATCTAGCTGAAGATGAGGATGAAGAAGAAGAAGAGGAAGGACCTCCAAGAAAGCAAGCAAGAGAAGAGGATGCAGAAGAGTATGTACTATTCTCTGCACTCTCTAGATCTATAACACCCGGAGAGGACACTTGACTTATTGATAGTGGTGCTTCAAAGCACACGAAGGGACAAAAGAAAAACCTGTCAAGACTTGAAGAAAAGAACTCTCCTCAAAAAGTATCTCTAGGAGATGACTATCAATATCTGATTAAAGGAATTGGGGAAGCAAGCTACAAGCTTGATTCGGGAAATCCCCTGACGATGAAAGAAGTATTCTATGTACCTAGTCTAAAGAAGAATCTACATTCTATCTCAGCTTTAGATAAGAAAGGATTCAGAGTTGCATTCATAGATGGCCAAGTACTCATGTGGCCCAAAGGAAAGAAAATTGAAGATGCAGTTGTTATCGGTGAAGAAGGAGGCCTGTATAAACTCAAGGGACATTCAGAAATAGCCCTTGTTCATGATTCCACTGACCCTAGTGAACTATGGCGTATAAGGCTTGCCCACATCAATTACAAGGCACTACCTCATGTAAAAAAGTAGTGACGAAACTACCAGACTTGAAGATCAAACATGAAGGCATTTGCAAGGGATGTGCGAAAGGGAAGAACATCAAGAATCCATTTCCAAAGAGTGAAACAAAAACAAAAGGTACGTTGGAATTGATTCATTCAGATGTGTGTGGTCCAATGTCCTCCACATCTTTAAGTGGCTTTGAATATTATATTACATTTATTGATGACTATTCAAGAAAGACTTGGATATACTTCTTGAAAGCAAAGAGTGAAGTGTTTGAGAAATTCAAGGAATTCGAAGCCTTGATAGAGAATCTTTCAGACAAGAGAATCAAGACACTCCGATCAGACAATGGCGAAGAGTATACTTCAAAAGAGTTTGAAGCCTTCTGTAAAGATGCCAGAATCAAGAGGGAACTAACCACTCCCTACAATCCTCAACAGAATGGTGTTGCGGAAAGAAAGAACATAACCATCATGGAGGCAATGAAGACAATGATATATGTTCAAGATCTTCCAATGCATCTATGGGCAGAAGCAGCAAGAACTGTTGTCTACGTACAGAATAGAATATCTCACAATGCTCTTAAAGAGATGTTCACGGGAAAGAAGCCTGAGGTAAGTCACCTCAAAATATTTGGTTGAAAGAAGGGAATATTTGTTGGATACTGTGAAGTATACAAGGCATTCAGAATTTACATTCCTGGATTCCATCACATGGAAATCAGTAGAGATCCAGAAGAAGCAGCTCTCAAGAGATCTAGAAAATGCCAACATGAAGATGTGTATGACGAAGATGCACCACCCAAAAATGTAGAGACTACATTCCTCCCTGAAGATGAAGCTCCTGAAGAACATGATATGACAGAACCACAAGAACCTCCTACGATGGAGATATCACGAAAGAGAAAGCCTACTTCGGCAAGAGAAATTATACAAGAAGCAGAAAGATATGGAGCTCCTGAAGGCTCCACAAGGGTAAGTAAGAAGCCCAAGACATTTTCCAACTATGTAGTTTTGATGTGTGATCTTGTAGATCAAGAACCTGCAAGCTACAAAGAAGTTGTACAGAAGAAAGAATGGGTAGAAGCAATGACTGAAGAATATCAGTCAATAATGAAGAACGATGTGTGGGATATGGTTCCCAAACCAGAAGGCAAGAGTGTAGTATCCTCCAAATGGATCTACAAGATAAAACATACAGCTGACTGAAGTATAGAAAAGTACAAGGCTAGATTTGTGGCTAGAGGTTTCTCTCAGAAAGAGGGAATTGATTACGAAGAAACATTTGCACCAATAGCAAGGTATACTTCAATTAGAGCCATCGTGGCACTTGCATCCATGATGAAGTGGGACTTACACCAGATTCCTAAATGATGTGATTGAAGAAGAAGTATACATAGAACAGCCACAAGGATTTGAGGTTGAAGACGGAC
Organism: Pseudotsuga menziesii; assembly: GCA_001517045.1. Classification (NCBI taxonomy): domain Eukaryota; kingdom Viridiplantae; phylum Streptophyta; class Pinopsida; order Pinales; family Pinaceae; genus Pseudotsuga; species Pseudotsuga menziesii. Next base: position 79,674 of record LPNX010738127.1, read on the forward strand.
GAACTCACGTATGCAAGTTGAAGAAGGCACTGTATGGCCTGAAGCAAGCTCCCTGAGCTTGGTATGGAAGGATAGATAGTTTCCTGACGAGCAGGGGCTTTGCCAAGAGTAAAGTTGATCCTAACCTTTACTTCAAGGTTATAGAAGATGAACCTGTCATACTATTACTGTATGTGGATGATCTATTTTTGACAGGGAATGAGAAACAGATTGTAGAATGCAAGAAGAAGCTCGATGAAGAATTTGAGATGAAAGACCTTGGTCTAAGGCATTATTTCCTAAGTCTAGAGGTATGGAAGAACTCAGAAGGAATCTTTCTCAATCAGGTAAAGTATGCAGTGGAAGTTTTGAAAAGATTTGATATGTTGGAATGTAAAGCCATGGCCACACCCATGGATTCCAACCTGAAGTTGTTAGTTGATGACTCATCAAAGTTAGTGGACGTGACTCAATACAGACATATTATTGGGCCGTTGATGTATCTAACCAATACCAGACCAGACATTTGTTTTGCTATGAACACCTTGAATCAGTATCTAGTTCAACCTAGATGAGTTCACCTAATAGCTGCAAAACATGTGATAAGATATCTGAAAGGGACTATAGACTTTGGTCTATACTATGATGGAAACCATGATTACAGATTGTATGGCTATACAGATGCAGATTGGGCTGGAAGTGTCTCAGACAGTAAAAGCGCATCAGGTGGATGCTTTTGTCTGGGGTCTGCTATGATTTCATGGTTTAGCAAGAAACAGTCCAGTATTGCTCTTAGCACGGCCGAAGCAGAATACATAGCAGCTTACTCTACTAGTTGTGAAGCAATATGGCTTCGGAAGCTGATTTCAGGTCTCTTTGACCTAGAGATGGATACTACTGAGATTCTATGTGATAACCAAAGTTGTATAAAGATGTCGGAGAACCCAGTGTTCCATGATAGATCGAAGCACATAGCCATAAAGCTCCAGTATGTGAGTACTGATGAGCAAGTAGCTGATGTGTTGACGAAGCCTCTGTCTCAGGTAAAGTTCGAACACTTTCGAGACAAGCTTGGTGTTGTTTGGAAAGACCTTCCTCGAAAGGGGGAGCAGTGATGTTGCAGTGGGATTGTATCATCCCAAGACACTTGTCCTAAAGTGATCTGGTGACTTTGATCCTCGAGAATGAAGAATGATTGTATCATCCCTGAACTTCCGTTCAAAACGGATCCGGTGACTTCGGTCCTCGAGAATGTGGTGGGATTGTATCATCCTTGAACTTTTGTTCAGAACTGATCCAGTGACTTCGGTCCTCAAGAATGTGGTGGGATTGTATCATCCCTGAACTTCAGTTCAGAACGGATCCGGTGACTTCGGTCCTCGAGAATGTGGTGGGATTGTATCATCCATGAACTTCGGTTCAGAACGGATCCGATGACTTCGGTACCCGAGAATGTGGTAGGATTGTATCATCCTTGAACTTTTGTTCAGAACTGATCCGGTGACTTCGGTACTTGAGAATGTGGTAGGATTGTATCATCCTTGAACTTTTGTTCAGAACGGATCCGGTGACTTCGGTCCTTGAGAATGTGGTAGGATTGCATCATCCCTGGACTTTAAGTCCAAAAGTGATCCGAAGACTTTTGTCTTCGTATTGTGGATTGCAGGTTGTTGCTGATGATGATGATGTTAATGAACGAAAGATCAAAGTGTGATGATGATGATATTACTGATCGAAAGATCAAAGTGTGATGATGATGATGATGTTACTGATCGAAAGATCAGAATGTAATGATAATGATGTTGCTGATCGAAAGAGCAAAGTATGGTGATGAAGATGATTGCTCATCGAAATATCAAAATATGATGATGATGATGTTGCTGATTGAACGTTCAGAGTATGATGATAATGATGATGTTGATCAAAAGTTCATAGTATGATGATGATGATGATGATCAAAAGTTCAGAGTATGATGATGATGATGATGTTGATCAAAAGTTCAGATGATGATGTTGCTGATCGAAATGATGTTGTCGATCGAGCGGTCAAAGTGTTGCTGCTGCTGAAGTTTGAAGATGGAGACTATATCATTTGAAGATGATGAAAAGCTTCCAATGATTTATAGATGTATCACCCTGATGATGTTGATGATGCCCTCTCTCTCCTACAGTTGTTGTTGTTGTTGTAGAATACCCTTCTCGTTAAGGGGGAGTGTTGAATTATTGTAACTTCGAAGAATAGAATGAAGCGCCTCTCATTTGAGACATGCACTCACTTGTGTAGTGCATAAGAGAGAGAGAGAGAGAGAGAGAGAGAGAAAGAGTTGTAGCTGGAGAAGGAGGGGGATCAGTTTTGGGTTTTACCTTTTATCTTTTGGGGTATCTATATTGAGGAAGCTTTTGCTGGGTTTTTTCCATTAGGGTTTTCCCAGGATAAATCTGTGTTGTTCTTGTGATACTGTTTCTTTCAGTGATTCTATCTATATGCTTTTATGAAATTGAAATTAAATGTTGATTAGCATATGAAATTCTAACAAAGATATTGAAGATGTTACAGTTGTTGATGTTGTTGAAGAAAACTTCCAATGATTTATAGATGTATCACCTTGATGTTGTTGATGATGCTCTCTCTCCTTGCTCCAACTATTGATGATGCTCTCTCTCCTTGCTCCTGTAGTTGATGTTGTTGTTGTCGGTAGAATACCCTTCTCGTTAAGGGGGAGTGTTGAAATATTGTAATTTCGAAGAATATTCTATTGTATTTTATTATTGTAATTTATTTGGAGATGTTTTATTCCTCCGTCGATATGTTGTTATTGTATTTGGTCATCATAGAGTCATGAGGTAAAACCTCCATTGTAAGTCGGGTCAATAGAACCCTCCAGAAAGTAATATTATATTGTTTTGAGTCTTCCTAGGTAAGTCAGCCCAGTTAAGATGTTGGGGCCGGCCTAATTAGGGAAAAAGTCAAGTGGAAGATAAAGTATAAATAGGAGTGATGTGCTCCTCATTTGGACACACAATCACCTGTGTCATGCGCATAGGAGAGAAAGAGAGATATGCAAGGAGAAGGAGCACTTGTTTGGGATTTTGTCTTTGTATTTTTTATACAACTATATTGAGGAAGTTTTGTTGGGTTTTCTTTCCCTAGAGGATTTCCCAGGATAAATCGGTGTCTATCTTGTGATTGTGTTTCTTCCAGTGATCATGTATATGCTATTGTTTTGGAATTGAATTAAATACTAATGTTATCTATCTTAGCATATTGAATCTTAACAATCCATTGTATGTACTCAACATCCATGATCAATCATGATCCTTCCGCAAATGGAGTCACTAAGGGAGACTCAAGTAAGACCCTTGTGTTCTGAAATAGAATTTCAAGTTCGTTAAAGCCCGGAATTGTGCCTTGTGCATGGTCAAATTATGGAGATCTTTTTTATTGTCTAACGTGATAAATCATAAAACCATGCAACAATGGAGTCCCTAGGTGAGATGAAAAAATATAAAGAAAATAAAAAAAATCTCACCAATGTTGTTTATATTTCCAAGGATAAGTGAAAACCCCGGTAACAACGCCAATTTGTTATCACGCAGATCTGCACAAACAAAATTCACATGATAATTATAAACAGGCCAACCCTTGTCACAGTTAGCAGGACTCTCCTTTTGGATCGGTGCTTTTCTAGTCACAACTGCGTGTCCCTAAGGGCACAAACTGCTAACTGATCTGAAAATCTGCATAATTAACATAGAAAATAACATATCCAAACTCCTTCGATTCCCTTAAAACAGTTAAAGAACGAGGGTAATTCCCAAATGATCGATTTCAATGGTTGAGAAAAGATTTTAGAACTGAGAATAACAAGATATTGAATGTAATGAAATTAAAAAGATTGTCTTGACTGATTAAAATATTAAAACAATAACAAAGAACTAAAAAGCATTTAACAGCAATTAAATCATTAACATCTAATGAACACAGAGATAGTAGAAAGCATAACTGATTCAATCAGATTCTACCAAGAAACTGTTTGCATCATAGTGGCTGTCAGATGACAGGTTGTCAATGATCTCATCGCAAGCAAACGGTGGTAGTGGTGTCCGTGTGGTGGATGAAGGTGAAGAGTTGTTCCGCTGCTACAATGAGTGCTTCCAATCTCCACTTTGTCTTCAAAACGTGACCTGTATATATAGAACACTGTCCCTCCATCCCCCAAGTCGACTTGCCTGTTGGGAGAAAAAAGTAACAAAGCACAAAAACCGAAAATGTGACTTTTTCTTCTTGTTTGTATCCACAAAATCATTTTATTTTCTTCCTAAATAGACCCCTGCGAATTTGCTTTCCATGCTGACCTTAACCAGACCCATCCCATGGAGTAAGGCACAAGATAACCCGTTATCCAAGCGCTGGCTTAGGTTGATTTCCTTGCTGTTTACCTGGATTTTCTTCTGTTTGCCAGCTTCTGCTTTAATGAAATCGACCACTGAATTTACCATCAGAGCTGGCAACTTCTCCCTTTTACTGTGCTCTTCAATTTTCTTAAATAGACAAGCTCCCGCATTGGATTGTTAATCTATAACACACGGAAAGTTTTTGCCATTACTACAGGAATGATCACTCCTGCATAACTCGCTGTCTTTGTGTGATTTTTCTCGTATTTATAAAGCTAAGTGCTTGAAAGTCCCTACATCACACACTGGTCTGAGCAAGTTGGCTTATCATTAACTAATTCAGCCATTATTATTCCCAGCGAAACTCCATTTCATTACCAGTTCCTCTAAATCTGCTTTCATAGATGTGCCATTAAGGTAAAACGAACTAGTATTTCTCTGATTAACTATTCCAATTAGTGGCCTGTCTTAGAATCCTTCCTAGCAGGCCTCATCAAAGCTGCAAAAATGCACAAGGGCAATCAGCAGACTCTTCCTCATGGAACCACTTCTGGCATCATAAATCCTTGTTTTCAGGCCTTATTTGCTCAACAGAGTTTGGGAATAATTTATTAAGGACAACCAGCGACTAATCCCCAGAAGAAAACCAGCATGAACTTTACCTTTTAAAACCTAATCAAGTTTAGTAGACTGATCTGTTTTGGATATGAAGCAAACCATGGTCAAAAGTACAATGGTCCAAGATCTGCATGACAGGCTTAGTATATGTATTTAAGATCAGAATCTCAGATTATCCCTTTGAAAATTTCCTGTATGAATTCTAAAAAGAAACAGGACACATGTCTGCTTGCTCTAATGGGCAAGGTCACTGTAGTCATTCAGTTGCAACCTATAGAACTCCCTTGAGGACAATCATTAGATGAACGATATGTTTTAAACAACAACCAATGCTACAGGGAGCTGTCCAAGCTACAATTTCTGACCTCCTCTCTCATTCACAAGCTATTACAGGCCCAGGAATATCCCAAGTGCTGAGATCTGTGCACAAAAGACCTTTCAAATCTGCTCCCATGATATCCAGTTTTGAATGGTAAGGTATGGAAGGTATCAAAGGTTTTCTCTTTTGGAGAATATTCCAAGTGAGAACTTTGTCCTTCAAAGCCAACCAAAAGAAAAGCCTAGATTTCAGGGGTACATTTTGTTTCCAAACGGGCTTCCACCACCAAACGGGCTTCGATTTCAATGGTTGAGAAAAGATTTTAGAACTGAGAATAACAAGATATTGAATGTAATGAAATTAAAAAGATTGTCTTGACTGATTAAAATATTAAAACAATAACAAAGAACTAAAAAGCATTTAACAGCAATTAAATCATTAACATCTAATGAACACAGAGATAGTAGAAAGCATAACTGATTCAATCAGATTCTACCAAGAAACTGTTTGCATCATAGTGGCTGTCAGATGACAGGTTGTCAATGATCTCATCGCAAGCAAACGGTGGTAGTGGTGTCCGTGTGGTGGATGAAGGTGAAGAGTTGTTCCGCTGCTACAATGAGTGCTTCCAATCTCCACTTTGTCTTCAAAACGTGACCTGTATATATAGAACACTGTCCCTCCTTCCCCCAAGTCGACTTGCCTGTTGGGAGAAAAAAGTAACAAAGCACAAAAACCGAAAATGTGACTTTTTCTTCTTGTTTGTATCCACAAAATCATTTTATTTTCTTCCTAAATAGACCCCTGCGAATTTGCTTTCCATGCTGACCTTAACCAGACCCATCCCATGGAGTAAGGCACAAGATAACCCGTTATCCAAGCGCTGGCTTAGGTTGATTTCCTTGCTGTTTACCTGGATTTTCTTCTGTTTGCCAGCTTCTGCTTTAATGAAATCGACCACTGAATTTACCATCAGAGCTGGAAACTTCTCCCTTTTACTGTGCTCTTCAATTTTCTTAAATAGACAAGCTCCCGCATTGGATTGTTAATCTATAACACACGGAAAGTTTTTGCCATAACTACAGGAATGATCACTCCTGCATAACTCGCTGTCTTTGTGTGATTTTTCTCGTATTTATAAAGCTAAGTGCTTGAAAGTCCCTACATCACACACTGGTCTGAGCAAGTTGGCTTATCATTAACTAATTCAGCCATTATTATTCCCAGCGAAACTCCATTTCATTACCAGTTCCTCTAAATCTGCTTTCATAGATGTGCCATTAAGGTAAAACGAACTAGTATTTCTCTGATTAACTATTCCAATTAGTGGCCTGTCTTAGAATCCTTCCTAGCAGGCCTCATCAAAGCTGCAAAAATGCACAAGGGCAATCAGCAGACTCTTCCTCATGGAACCACTTCTGGCATCATAAATCCTTGTTTTCAGGCCTTATTTGCTCAACAGAATTTGGGAATAATTTATTAAGGACAACCAGTGACTAATTCCCAGAAGAAAACCAGCATGAACTTTACCTTTTAAAACCTAATCAAGTTTAGTAGACTGATCTGTTTTGGATATGAAGCAAACCATGGTCAAAAGTACAATGGTCCAAGATCTGCATGACAGGCTTAGTATATGTATTTAAGATCAGAATCTCAGATTATCCCTTTGAAAATTTCCTGTATGAATTCTAAAAAGAAACAGGACACATGTCTGCTTGCTCTAATGGGCAAGGTCACTGTAGTCATTCAGTTGCAACCTATAGGACTCCCTTGAGGACAATCATTAGATGAACGATATGTTTTAAACAACAACCAATGCTACAGGGAGCTGTCCAAGCTACAATTTCTGACCTCATCTCTCATTCACAAGCTATTACAGGCCCAGGAATATCCCAAGTGCTGAGATCTGTGCACAAAAGACCTTTCAAATCTGCTCCCATGATATCCAGTTTTGAATGGTAAGGTATGGAAGGTATCAAAGGTATTCTCTTTTGAAGAATATTCCAAGTGAGAACTTTGTCCTTCAAAGCCAACCAAAAGAAAAGCCTAGATTTCAGGGGTACATTTTGTTTCCAAACGGGCTTCCACCACCAACATTCCTCTTGATCATTGTCTAAGATCAGACAAGATCATCCTCATCATCTCCCAGTCTTGTAACAAAGGTTATATTTATATTGAGTCCCACTATTCTGCCATTTGTCCTACTAGCTCCAGATCTCTAGCCTTCTTCTGGGATCCATGAATATGTATAAAGTAGGACTTGCATTTAAGTAAGAAATGGGACTCACATTCAACAAGTAGAACGTACGACTAAACAAACAAAGGAGAGAAGCAACACATAGTCCACTTAGAACTCAATGGTACTAAGGAATGGCTTACTACTCATTGGCATTAGGCACTGCCTCCGTCAAAACTATTGTCAGCTTGTCTACATATTCATTGATATAAGATGTAAGTTACAAAAATTATTTATGCAAGTATTTACATAATCATCGTCAGGAGATCAGATAAGTATAGTTTGTAATCTTTCATATAGCATTTATTTTCTGTGAACAACCTCAACTATCATCATAATATATATACTAAATATTATAGTGATAAATATTAACTTATATTATTTGATAGTACAACTTCAGTATTGAATAGCTAAGATAAAGAACAAGAGAGCCTGGTATATTGAACATCAAATGTATGTTTACAAGGTATATTGAATTTTGTCGTGTTTGAACTATGAAATGGATTACCTTAGTATTTGTACATTAAATACTTGTGATAAACTAATAAATTTAGTCATAATATACTAATAAAGATGGCTTCATTACACTAATCCAAAAAGTTAGAAATAGCTTGATTTGGCTTAAATTTAAATATCTTTTCTCTCAATGTTAGCCATCAAATATCTTACAACTCAGGTGCAACTCAGAATCATCTCAGTAGTAAATGTTGCAGTATGTAGAAAACCATAATGGCTTGTAAAACCGTGCCAGTCAAAGATGACACCTGACTTGATAACTAATGATCACAATAATTTTTACTTGGAATGACATAATGACCCTCCCATTACAGTATCAAAAAATATGACAATGTTGATTGGTTAGAGATGTGAAACAACTTGATATTGCTAAACTAGCTTACCTATCTATGCAAAACAATAATAAATCAACAATAAGTACAAAAGAGAAAACCAGATATACGTGGTTCACCCAATTGGGCTACGTCCACGGGAAGGTAGTCTTCTATTGCTAGAATGACATAATGATCCTCCCATTACAGTATCAAAAAATATGAAAATGTTGATTGGTTAGAGATGTGAAACAACTTGATATTGCTAAACTAGCATACCTATCTATGCAAAACAATAATATATCAACAATAAGTACAAAAGAGAACAAGAGATAAGAGAACACCAGATATACGTGGTTCACCCAATCGGGCTACGTCCATGGGAAGGTAGTCTTCTATTATCTCCAGAATATCTCCTCGAGCTTACAAGAGAGCAATGCCAAAAACCCCAATATAATACAGAAAGATCAAGTCTGTTGTATGTGATGTGACTCCGTTGACCCTATTATATACCAAGAGATGAGCAGGAATTACTCTCACATATTACATGTGGGATAATATAATTCTCCTAAATAACATCTCTTTATATGATGATGGATATCAAGAGTATACTTTACCATAATGAATATGGGATATAATGTATTACTCTTTTACATAAGATTGTGGATATCTTCCGACGTGATACAAAGACATTATTACCTTCCGAGGAATATAAAATATTCCAACAGATATTGCTATGGTAGTTTTTAATGTGCTCTAAAGAGTGGCATATTGACAATGTTAAAAAATTGACTGAGAAAACAAAAAGAGAAACCCCATTCATGAGATTCCCAGGGAACAAGTTTCCATTAATGTTGTTGCAACTACCCACATAACTCAGTAGTTTACAGTATAAAGGAAAATTCCCTTTGTTATATGCTGGACATGCAGTTTTTCTCACAAAATAATGGATGAAGCTGACAAACACTGCCTGAACATTTGTAAAGTTAGTGCAAGAGAAATTGTTGGTATTTTAGACTCCTCTTTATCCCCATGACATTAGTTATAGGCTAAATATTCTTATAAAGTAGTTCAAACTTTGGAACTCTCTCTGGGGGCAGTGGACATCTGACAATCAAATTGCCTTTCATTGCTCCTCTGAAAATTGCCTGCATAAAGTAGGGAAACAAAAGGCCTTAAAATGCAAATCCAAGCCAAAACTAGTCAAAAAACATCAAACTAAGCAATATATTTTGAAAACAAAAGCATTTGGTGACAAAATCTTGCAAAGGAAATTACCCCCAAGCTAGGATTGATGACACTATTAAAAAAAGCTAATTTTACTTGAAAAAACTCCAGAAAATAACATGCATAAAAGATATATGCCCTATATTGAATAGCTTTGTAAGGGTGTTTTTTAATCAAAGCAGAAATTTACATCCCAGTCTCTAAAATATAACACTACAACAAATATATCCCCATAGCAAATAAATGACGAATGGTATGCTAGCTTCCCAATGACTAATATGTCCCAAAAACCCCAAATGTTTTCTTGTAAAGAAATTAATAATAAATAAACAGAAGATTTGGCAATCCAAAGAGGCAAAACAAATGTGTAACAAGACAGCCTTTCAAGCTTGCTAAAGTAATCATTTTTAAACACATACCTCCACAACATCAATGAAGTCTTGCTTTTGATGGAAAGCACCAATCCATTTAGTATGGTCTGGAGTTCTGTTTGAAGACAGGATATTACATTTTATCAAACTTACTACGTAATGAAAATAACTTTCACAACTTACTTACACATTAAGTAAACAAGCCAAAACAACATTTTATGACGAAATTTAGCTATACTTGACTACTCCTTATACTGGTGATGCAATTGCTCATAATAAATATCATCCTGCAAATCAAAAATTGACTCTCATAACAAATTTTGCATCATCGCTGAATGTGCAGAAGAGTGACATACCCTGAATCCATCTTCATATGATGCGCATTAAAGAAAAAGATTGTAGCAGGTATCAAAGTGATGTCAAAGTACTTGAGATAAACTTGGGTTTCCTCTGCATCAACGTCCACTAGAGCTATTGATGCAAACTTGGACACTTCACGTACAGTTTTTGCAAACTGTGGCCACAGAAAAAATGAGAAGACAAAAAAATAAAAAACACTAACATAACCAAAGCCTGAGCATCTATGATAAATACTGAAAAATGCATCACGATGAGGAGAAAAAAGAGTACAATTTCATCAAGCTGCATGCAAACAACATCTGTGGCCCTTCCGAATCGGAGAACCAAAACTTTGTCCAATGTATCGCGGATGAGCTTGTCAACATCCTGTTTCCTTGTAAGAGTCTGTAACAGGTAACTCATTTCTGTATTGAAAAAAGAGTTGAATTTCCCTCTTCTTCTGTACACAAGCAAAGGGAAACAACAGATCTTGTAAATACTAATGCAAAAAGTGAGGAACTCATGAGACATGTCAATCAGTTAGATAGCATACAATACAGAAAAATGCTTCCTAAAAACAAAACATATATGCTATGAGGATAGCCAAGATAGTCTAAGCAAGTTCAATATACAATATCTGATATGTTTCTCAGAAATTATGCATAACATTATCAAAGACCATCCTAAATCGTTTTAAGTAGGAACAGACTTCATTGTTTTGAAGCAGCAATGTTTGATATAAAAGCATTAACATCAATAGGAAAAGAATACAAGTTGAATACACCTAAAATAAGAAATCTAAGTAGTTAAACTTCAAGAGATCTTGTCCCAGAAAACACAAAACGATTCACAACTAATGGTCACTTGCCACGGGACTAGCTTAATAATTTTAAATTTTTAACTCGTTATTAAACCATCATTAAACTATCTTTGTAGACTTGAATATACCTTAGTATTGATAAGTAGCATGAGATCATAGTATCCTTATTAAACTAGCAGCAACAAGGAACGTCTTCCTGCATGCATGTGTTCTTGCATGCAGAAGACTTATATTAGGAAACCAGTTGTATTTAATTTACTTTTCCTAAGTTTACTTTGTAAAATAAATTAAAGTGATATAAATTAACTTTAGTGAAACACTATTTAAAGTGAAAGTGAAATTAGGGTTTTCGCTTTACCTAAAGTTATAAAAGAGAGATCAATTGGTGGAGAGGACACACACACTTGTATTCCGACAAAGACAGGATACAAACAAGAAGAAAAAGTCAGACAGGGGATTTAGCTGGGAAGACAGAGGAGAGAGCAACAGGATCATCGAGCTTCGTACAGCTGGGCCATACACTCACACAGGAGGGTGTTGAGGTTTAGTTGGGATTTTTTCAGTGATTCTGCTGGGTACTGCATTCGCCAAGTTTGGGTGAATTTGCAATGATTGTAAAAGTTCTATATTTTCTCATAATAAAATCTATATCTGACTACTGCACCGGTTTTCCCATCTTGAGTTTTTTCGGCGGTTTCCATACCCAAAATAATAGTGTCATTATTGTGATGTGATGTTGTGATTTATTTCTCAGTTTTATATTCCGATGCATACTGTAAAAGATATTCAGTAGAGATCTTGCATGCACTGTTAGCTCTAGTTTGAATATTAAAGGAAAATTTACATGGTATCTGAGCTCTGGTGAGCTGAAGCTGAGAGATTTGCAGTAGTAGTATTAGATCGGCGACAGTTCTATTGAAGACACAAACTAAGATTGGAGATCTAGGGTTTGGCAGGTAACACTTCACAATGGCCATGCAGTTGAGAGTTCAGGATAGACTCCAAGGTGCTCAAAACTTTCCTACATGGAAAGAAAGGATCACAATGATCCTGGACGTCAGTGATGCAAAGGAGCACATTGACTCCGCGAAGGTTGCACCCATAGATACGCCAGATCTAACAGCTTGGAAGAAGATTGATTCCAGAGCCATGTTGATTATCATGGATGGAGTGAAGGACCATATAGTCTCTCACCTTTCTGGTAAGAAGACCGCATTAGAGATGTCGAAGGCTTTGGAGAGTATGTAACAAAGCAAGAACAGGAACCGGAAGATGGTGTTGCAAGAGAGGATGCGCAGCACTAAGATGGCCAAGGGAGAAGGAGTGGTGCCTTATCTCACGAGGCTCACACAGATCAGGGATGAGCTTAGAGTTGTTGGCTTTAAGACTGATGATGACGAGCTAGTTCGGATAGCCCGGATAGCCCTCAATGGCTTCTCTAAGCCATGGGACACCTTTGTTAAAGGTGTGGTGGCTAGGGAGAATCTCCCTGATTGGCAGAGGCTTTGGAATGACTTTGTGGAGGAGGAGACCCGCATGGGTCAAGGATCAGGCTCATCCAGCAATGCCCCACAGATTGTGGATGAGGAGGCTCTATCCCTTACATGGAAGAGCAAGGGGAAGGCAAAGAGGAAGAAGGATGGTAAGAATAACCTTGACGTGTCAAAGGTCAAGTGTTTTATCTGCCACAAGCAGGGACACTTTGCCTCCCAGTGCCTAGACAGGAAGAAGAAGAATAACACTCAGATGGCTGGATCTACAGAGGTGGATGAGTTCAGCAGGAATTTCGATGAGGAGTTTTGCTTGATAGCTTGCATGGTAAGCACCATAGGGAGCAGCATATGGTACATCGACAGTGGAGCATCTAGTCACATGACTGGACAGAAGAGATTCTTCAGAGACTTATAGGAGGGTGGAACAGGGATCCACGTTGAGCTGGGTGATGATACATTGTATCAGGCACAGGGAGTTGGCATTGTTTCGTTTCAGAGGGAGTCTGGCAAACCCCTCAGTTTTGTTGATGTGTTGTATGTTCCAGGACTAACCAAGAACCTTATATCAGTCTCCACTCTAGAGGACAAGAAATATCAGGTGAAGTTTCGTGGCCATAGAGTATATATCAGGCCCAAGGGGTCAGATAGGAGCTTGGATCGGGTGATTGGCAGGAGGAGCGAGAAAGTGTACAGACTACACTTTGAGCCTGCAAAGGCACTAATCAGCAGCAGTCAGGAAGAGTTGTGGCATAGGAGGATGGCCCACTTACACCATGGAGCAACTGAAGCATTTGAGACAGGCAGCCATTGGAGTTCCTCAGGTACAAGAGGAAACGCATAACCATTGCAAGGGATGTGCTTTGGGGAAGAACATCAGGAAGCCTTTCCCACAAAGTGAGCACAAGTCTAAGGAGCCCTTAGACTTGGTGCATTCTGATGTATGCGGACCTATGAGTGTCCATTCGTTTAGTGGTTGCAGTTACTGCGTAACCTTCATTGATGACTATTCCAAGAAGACCTGGATCTATTTCCTGAAGGACAAGTCAGAGGTGTTTGAGAGATTCCGAGAGTTCAAAACTCTCGTGGAGAACCAAACACGAAAGAAGATTCGAGTGTTGAGAACAGACAGCAGGGGTGAGTACACCTCCAATGAGTTCATGAAGTATTGTTCGGCTGAGGGGATCAAGAAGGAGCACACTGTGCCCCATGCCCCACAATAGAATGGAGTTGCAGAGCGGAAGAACAGGACTATGGTTGGAGCAGCCAAGGCCATGCTATTTGATCAGGGATTACCACTATTCCTCTGGGCCGAAGCATACAGGACTGCAGTATACAATCAGAACAGGTGTCCCCGCACAGCTTTGGGGAGGAAGACACCAGAGGAGATCTTCACAGGCACCAGGCCAAATGTGAGTCACATTTGCATATTCGACAATGTCTGCTATTGTCATGTTCATGCTGACAATAGGAAGAAGTTGGACCCTTCTTGAGAGAAGGGGTTACTTATTGGATATAGTGAGACTTCGAAGGCATATAGAGTTTACATTCCTGCTCGCAAGAGGATCATTGTGAGTAGGGATGTCCAGTTCAATGAGGACAGGGCCTTGCGGAGATCTATGGACTCACCAGCAAAGCAGCAGCCAGCACAAGACACAGGGATCAAGTTGGAGGAGCCAGATGTACAGGTACTTGTACAAACACAGAGCACAGGTTCTGGTAGTCATAGGGAGTCAGGTGGACAGGATCCTACAGTCATCGGCTTGAAGGATGAGCTATAGCAGGAGACGAATATCCAACAGCCGCAACAGATTGCCACTAGGCCAAGACCTAAGTGGTTTAGGTCCATAGTACAGGATTCCAGGTAGGTTGATCCTCCACAGAGATCTTTTAGACGGAGCATACCAACAAAGAGGCTTAGTTATATGGCATTGATGACAGAGTTGACTAACTCTGAACCTTCCAGCTTCGAGGAGGCTGCACAACATGATGTGTGGTAGGAGGCTATGGTTGAGGAGTATGACTCCATTATGAAAAAACAGGTATGGGAGGTTGTGTCGAGGCCACAAGGGAAAAAGGTGGTGGGATTCAGATGGATCTACAAGGTGAAGCATGCAGCAGACGAAAGTGTCGAGAAGTACAAGGAACGCTTCATGGCTAAGGGGTTTTCACAGAAGGAGGGCATTGACTATGAGGAGACCTTCGCCCCTATAGCCAGGTATTCTTCCATTCGAACCATTATCTCACTAGCAGTTGAGATGGGTTGGCATGCCCATCAGATGGACGTCAAGACTGCCTTCCTCAACAGAGTGATAGAGGAGGTGTATATTGAGCAGCCAGAGGGGTTTGATATGGAGAACAAGGAAATGCATGTATGCAGACTGCATCAAGCTCTTTACGGGCTCATGCAGGCACCTCGAGCATGGTACTCAAGGATTGACAGCTATCTACGGGAGATGGGATTTCAGTGGAGTGAGGCTGACCACAACCTGTACTTCTTGGCAAGTGAGGTGCCTCTCATACTGGTCCTATATGTGGATTATCTCTTTTTGACAGGAGATGAGAGGTTGATTGGAGACTGCAAGTCCAACCTTGCAGTGGAGTTTGAGATGAAAGACCTTGGGCTGATGCATTACTTTCTGGGCCAAGGGGTTTGGTAGAGAGATGGATGCTTCTTCATCGTACAGGGGAAGTAGCAGTAGAGATCTTGAAAAGATTCAGGATGGAAGACTACAAGCCTATGGCCATACCTCTAGTTTCCAACTGGAGAAAGATTGATGCATCAGGATTAGACAGATTTGATCTTACATTGTATCATCAGCTTATTGGATCGCTTATGTATATGGTCAACACTCGACCAGACATCAGCTTTGCAGTCAACTCTTTGAGTCAGTTCATGGTGGACCCTCGGAGAGTGCATTGGACGACTGCAAAGCACATACTTCGCTACATCAGAGGTACAGTGGAGTATGGATTGGTTTATAAGCGCAAGGGGAGTGTACAGTTAGCAAGTTTCACAGATGTTGACTGGCAGGATGTGTAGAGGACCGAAAGAGTACTTCAGGTTGTTGTTTCAAGATTGGATCAAGGGTTGTCTCTTGGTTCAGCAGGAAGCAGAAGTTAGTTGCATTGAGCTCGGTAGAGGCTGAGTACATGGCAGCCAGCATGGCTGCTTGTGAGGGTATGTGGTTGAGGAAGTTACTTGCAGGGTTGTTCGAGTGTGAGCTAGAGGCTACAGTAGTTCACTATGATAATTAGAGTGGCATCGAGCTATCTGAGAATCCAGTGTTCCATGACCGGAGCAAACACATAGACACCAGGTACCACCTCTTGAGAGATTGTGTTCAGAGAGGAACCATTCGGTTGGAGTAGATACAGACAGATGACGGTTGGAGTACATACAGACAGATGAGCAGGTGGCGAACATTTTGACCAAGGCACTTTGCAGACAGAGCTTTGTGAAGTTCAGAGATAAGTTGGGGTTGCTACTGAATCCCTTCCTCATTGAGAGGGAGTGTTAAACTAGCAGCAACAAGGAAGGTCTTCCTGCATGCATGTGTTCTTGCATGCAGAAGACTTAAATTAGGAAACCAATTGTATTTAATTTACTTTTGCTAAGTTTATGATGTAAAATAAATTAAAGTGATATAAATTAACTTTAGCGAAACACTAGTTAAAGTGAAAGTGAAATTAGGGTTTTCGCTTTACCTAAAGTTATAAAAGAGAGATCAATTGGTGGAGAGGACACACACACTTGTATTCTGACAGAGACAGGATACAAACAGGGAGAGAAAGTCAAAGAGAGGATTTAGCTAGGAAGACAAAGGAGCGAGCAGCAGGATCACCGAGCTTTGTACAGTCGGGTCGTACACTCACACAGGAGGGTGTTGAGGTTTAGTTGGGATTTGCCCAATGATTTTGCCGGGTACTGCATTCGCCAGGTTTGGGTGAATTTGCAGTGATTGTAAAAGTTCCATATTTTCTCATAATAAAATCTATATCTGACTACTGCACCGGTTTTCCCATCTTGGTTTTTTCTGGGGGTTTCCATACCCAAAATAATAGTGTCATTATTGTGATGTGATGTCGTGATTTATTTCTCAGTTTTATATTCCGCTGCATACTATAAAAGATATTCATGTGTGGTTATCATGCGAGGAAAACTAGTACCACCTTCAAAGTTCAAACACTCGGTCCTTGACGGTCTTGAAGAGTTTGTGCCATGCATCCTCTTTCCAATCATACCACAGATAAACTTCTTCCAACTTATCTAAGCATGGGTGTATGGACCCTATTACCACCAAATTTGCACAAGATCTTCACCAAACACCAGCCAGCCATCCAGGGACCTTTCAGTTCCTCATCGAGATCAGGCAATCTTCTGCCTAGTTGTATTTTTGCACTTCCTTTGTCATGGTCAGAGGAGGTTGTTTGTGAAAAATTTACATCCTTTACGTGTAAAAGTGTTAGCCTGAGTGGGTCAGTTGTATTATGGCTACTTTGGTGTGTGTTTTTTCACCTAGATGAACGTAGATCCCAGTGATCAGAGTTTATCCAGGTTTTTTCACTCACAACTCGAAAGTCAAAGTATGTCATAATACAGATGTCTCAGGCTGGTGTCTAAGTTCTTAGAGTCTGATGTCAAAATTTGAGTCAATTACCATGTTCCTAGAAAAGGTTATGACCTTTTACGTCCCTTAGGGGGATAAAAATGTCAAAATCAAATATTAAAAAGGAATATTCCTAGAATATACCCCTTCTCATGTTGAAGCTCCAGTGGGCACAAAAGGTGCAGCGCCCCCTAAATCCAATGTTATAACCATGTTTGTAGGTAAGATAAGCCCCCTAGAGCCTTCCCCCTCAAAAAGGTGTAGCTCCCCCTAATTCATGTGTTTTCCCTCATCTAGGGGAGAAAGGTGGTGCCCTCACCTCCAAGATATGGTGCCTTCTCTCTTTGTTAGCATTGGTTTCTCCTGCCAAAGGTGGTGCACTCTCCTTGAGGGAGCATATTAGGTAGCGACCGTTGATGGAGAGTTGTTAGGATACACCCACGTTTGGTGTACTATGTTGGACATCCCCAACAACTCCGATCTAGCACCCTTCTTTGAGTAGTACTACATTCGACATCACTGTACCTAGACTCGTTTCTACGTACCTTGTGTATATCAGAAAACCACCCTTGCCCTTTAATAATCCACTAATGACAACTCATTTTCCTTTGTGTTCCTCCATTTAATAAGCAAGTCAATCCACGCTCCAGCGAGTTCACACTTTGACTCTGCTTGTACTTGTTAGTAATTAGATAACTTTCTCTCTCTGTTGGTAACTTAACTCATAGTTTAACTTGCAAGTTACTTCGATTTTTGCAATCACATCTCTTTTTCCCAATGGATGAAGCACTGGTCTTTATTTTATATATGTTGTAAGCGTTGATTTACTTGAACTTAAGATTTGTGCATTTGTTTTATTTGTCAGATATACTGCTATATTAATTGCTTACTTGTCATTAACTCCTAAGTCGCTTTTTCCAAAGCGACCATCCTTAAATTTCTTAGGGTCTACCTCCCTTGGATATGTTTAGGAGTTCACCTAAATAGAGGAGTCGAGTGTTGTGCTGAAAATTGCACCCAATTCGTTGACTTGCCCCGAAGGCCACTCTCAACGAGCTAAGATTTTTCTCACGTTCATGTGCGAATTAAGGCAAAAACATTTTGGCATTGTTGTCGAGGATAAAATCTTTTTATCCCCTCCTCAAAGTTAACGGCCTTGTTTCTTCTTAATTCTTTACTTCGTTTGATGAATGCTTTAGATTAGACCTCTAACATTTTCATCTGACTGTCTGTAAATCCTACAATTATAAGACTACTTAAAACAACAATCAATCAAGTCTCTAATATCGCTACTTGAACCAATGAGACCACATAAAACTTGTATCACATCCATAGTAGCTGGAGCTACCATGATGCGGCAAACTATATTTTTCTTCCATTCATTGCCAATCCTAGACGTGTTGAGTATATTTTTCCACTGATCATCGGTGACCCATTGAGATGTACTTGTTGTAGCCTTGGTTCACTTAGCAGAGCAAGCAGATGATATTTCCCATGCCCACACAGTTGGAGATCAGATACAGATATACATGTGTATTTGGGTGCTACTAAATTGTCTTACTCATCTTATTAGCTTTAACATGACATGGTAATTAACGGTTAGTGATTTATGTATTGTAGTGCTCTCATAGACTTGTCATAGCGAGTGGATGTATGATCTTAAATGTTAAGAGATTTTTATATGCTCACTAGTATTGCACCTTATGCAGACTTACCCCCACCTTGCTATGTTGGCATCGCTTTTTCACTTTTTCTCCACCCATCCATTTCTTCCATACTGAGATTGACCCTTGACTTGGACCTTGACTTGTGAGATTGAAGACATTTCCCCCACTTATACCTCTTTGTTGGATGGACCCCATGTTGTCATGTGTCTCGGCTCTGAGTTGTGCGACAAAACTTACCGAAGCCTTAACCCTTCTAGGCCAAAAGAACCCGTTGGTGTTGGGTCCTAAGTTTAGGTGAGTTGAGATTTTAAATCCTTAACCTTTCTGGTCGGTTGCCCTCGATGTTTGGTCCTGATTGTGGATGATTCCCACCAACTGACCCAATGATTCACTTTTGGTCCAGGAGTACCCGCATCTGAAACTGTAAGAGGGCTATGAAATGAAATGAAAATCGGCCAAAAAAAGTAGAAGTGGAACAAATGCTATATCTAAATAACTATTGGCCTTGATGTACATTATGTAATGATTATTTCCTCACAGAGCCTATGAGTTGGGATGTGAGATGGAGTAAGGGACAACTAATTCTAAGTGTCCCCTAGGATATTCATAGTATCATACTACAGTTGCTTGTGTACTTAACATAAGGATCCTAGAAAATATCCTCACAGAGCTTGATTCAAGCTTGGATGTGAGTTCTAGACACCTGTTAGAGTTGAATGGACACTTCTCACTCAACTTATTCCATGTGTGAGACACTACCCTTCCCTATTGTACTCTGTCCAGCATATGTCTGAGTTGATCCATGTTTCCCCTTTACTTTGCAAGATCACTGTGTCGAGGTTAACAGGTCATTTCACCTGTCCTAGCCTTGTCTCATTCACCTCACCCATCATAGCTATTTGGTTAAGTTTGCGAGTGAGCATATATAAAGGACTTCATGATGTTAAACTAGTAGCAACAAAGAAGGTCTTCCTGCATGCATGAGTTCTTGTATGCAGAAGACTTAAATTAGGAAACCAGTTGTATTTAATTTACTTTTCCTAAGTTTACTTTGGAAAATAAATTAAAGTGATCTAAATTAACTTTACTGAACCACTAGTTAAAGTGAAAGTGAAATTAGGGTTTTTGCTTTACCACTAGTTAAAGTGAAAGTGAAATTAGGGTTTCCGCTTTACCTAAAGTTATAAAAGAGAGATCAATTGGTGGAGAGAGCACACACACTTGTATTCCGATAGAGACAAGATACAGACAAGGAGAGAAAGTCAGACAAAGGATTTAGCTGAGAAGACGGAGGAGCGAGTAGCAGGATCATCGAGCTTCGTACAGTTGGGTCGTACACTCACACAAGAAGGTGTTGAGGTTTAGCTGGGATTTTCCCAATGATTCTGCCGAGTGCTACATTCGCCAGGTTTGGGTGAATTTGTAGTGATTGTAAAAGTTCCATATTTTCTCATAATAAAATCTATATCTGACTACTGCACCGGTTTTCCCATCTTGGGTTTTTCTAGGGGTTTCCATACCCAAAATAATAGTGTCAACATTGTGATGTGATGTTGTGATGTATTTCTTAGTTTTATATTCCGCTGCATACTGTAAAAGATATTCATGTGTGGTTATCAGTTGATATTTTGCATGCACTGTTTAGCCCTAGTTGAATATTAAAGGAAAATTTACATGGTATCAGAGCTCTGGTGAGCTAAAGTTGAGAGATTTGCAGCAGCAGTGATAGATCGGGGGTAGATCTATAAGAAAACACAAACCTAGACATCCAGATCTAGGGTTTGACAGGTACACCTCACTATGGCCGTGCAGTTCAGAGTTGAGGATAGACTCCAGGGTGCTCAAAACTTTCCTACATGGAAAGAAAGGATCGCAAGGACCCTGGACGTTAGTGATGCAAAGGAGCACATTGACTCCACGAAAGTTGCACCCATAGATCCGACAGATTTAGTAGCTTGGAAGAAGATTGATTCTAGAGCCATGCTGATTATCATGGATGGAGTGAAGTACCATATAGTCCCTCACCTTTCTGGTAAGAAGACCACAGCAGAGATGTGGAAGGCTTTGGAAAGTCTGTACCAAAGCAAGAACGAGAACTGAAGGATGATGTTGCAAGAGAGGATGCGCAACACCAAGATGACCAAGGGAGAAGGAGTGGTGCCTTATCTCACGAGGCTCACACAAATCAGGGATGAGCTTGGAGTTGTTGGCTCCAAGACTGATGATGAGGAGTTAATTCGGATAGCCCTCAATGGCTTCTCTAAGCCATGGGACACCTTTGTCAAAGGTGTTGTGGCTAGGGAGAAGCTCCCTGATTGGCAGATACTATGGGATGACTTTGTGCAGGAGGAGACTCGCATGGGTCAAGGATCAGGCTCATCGAGCAATGCCCCACAAATTGTGGATGAGGAAGCTCTAGCCCTTACAGGGAAGAGCAAGGGGAAGGCAAAGAGAAAGAAGGATGGTAAGAAGAACCTTGACGTGTCAAAGGTCAAGTGTTTTATCTGCCACAAGCAAGGACACTTTGCCTCCCAGTGCCCAGACAAGAAGAAGAAGAGTAACACTCAAATGTCTAGATCTGCAGAGGTGGATGAGTTCAGCAAAAACTTCGATCAAGAGTTTTGCTTGATAGCTTGCATGGCAAGCACCATAGGGAGCAGCATATGGTACATTGACAATGGAGCATCTAGTCACATGACTGGACAGAAGAGATTCTTCAGAGACTTGCAGGAGGGTGGAATAGGGATCCACGTTGAGCTGGGTGATGATGCGCGGTATTAGGCGCAAGGAGTTGGCACTATTTCATTTGAGAGGGAGTATGGCAAACCCCTCAGTTTTGCTGATGTGTTATATGTTCCGGGATTGACCAAGAACCTTATATCAGTCTCCACTCTGGAGGACAAGGGATATCAAGTGAAGTTCCGTGACCATAGAGTGTATATCAGGCCCAAGGGGTCAGATAAGAGCTTGGATTGGGTGATTGGCAGAAGGAGCGGGAAAGTGTACAGATTACACGTTGAGCCTGCAAAGGCTCTAGTCAGTAGCAGCAGCAGCAGTCATCGTGAGTTGTGGCATAGGAGGATGGCACACTTACACCATGGAGCACTGAAGCATTTGATCCAGGCAGTCATTGGAGTTCCTCAGGTACAAGAGGAAAAGCATAACCACTGCAAGGGTTGTGCTTTGGGGAAGAACATTAGGAAGCCTTTCCCACAGAGTGAGCACAAGTCTAAGGAGCCCTTGGACTTGGTGCATTCAGATGTATGCGGACCTATGAGTGTCCATTCGTTCAGTGGTTACAGTTACTACGTAACCTTCATTGATGACTATTCCAGGAAAACCTGGATCTATTTCCTGAAGGCCAAGTCAAAGGTCTTTGAGAGGTTCCGAGAGTTCAAGACTCTTGTGGCGAACCAAACAGGAAAGAAGATTCGAGTGTTGAGGACAGACAACGGGGGTGAGTACATTTTCAATGAGTTCATGGAGTATTGTTCGGCTGAGGGGATCAAGAAGGAGCACACTGTGCCCCATACCCCACAGCAGAATGGAGTTGCAGAGCGGAAGAATAGGACTATGGTTGGAGCAGCCAAGGCCATGCTATTTGATCAGGGATTACCACTATTCCTCTGGGACGAGGCATACAGGACTGCGGTATACATTCAGAACAGGTGTCCCCACACAGCCTTGGGGAGGAAGACACCGGAGGAGTTCTTCACAGGCACTAGGCCAGATGTGAGTCACATTCGCATATTCAGTAGTGTCTGCTATTGTCATGTTCATGCTGACAATAGGAAGAAGTTGGACTCTTCTGGAGAGAAGGGGTTACTTGTTGGTTATAGCGAGATTTCGAAGGCATATAGAGTTTACATTCCTGCTCGCAGGAGGATCATTGTGAGCAGGGGTGTCCAGTTCAATGAGGACAGGGCCTTGCGATGAGGACAGGGCCTTGCGGAGATCTTTGGACTTACCAGCAGAGCAACAGCTAGCACAGGAGTCGGGAGTCAAGTTGGAGGAGCCAGAGGTACAGGTACAGGTACAGACACAAAGCATAGGTTCTAGTGGTCAGAGGGAGTCAAGTGGACAGGATCCTTCAGTCATTGACTTGAAAGATGAGCTGCAGCAGGAGATGGATATCCAGCAGCCATAGTAGGTTGACACTAGGCCAAGGCCTAAGTGGTTTAGATCCACAGTGCAAGATTCCAGGTAGGTAGATCCTCCACAGAGATCTTTTAGACTGAGTGTACCACCAGAGAGGCTTAGTTATATGGCACTGATGACAGAGTTGATTAACTCTGAACCTTCCAAGGGTATGACTCCATTATGAAAAACCAGGTATGGGAGGTTGTGCTGAGGCCACAAGGCAAAAAGGTGGTGGGATCCAGATGGATCTACATGGTGAAGCATGCAGAAGACGAAAGCGTGGAGAAGTACAAGGCGCGCTTCGCGCCAATGGGTTTCCACAGAAGGAGGGTATTGATTATGAGGAGACCTTCACCCCTGTTGTCAGGTATTCTTCCATTCGAACCATTATCTCACTAGCAGCTGAGATGGGTTAACGTGTCCATCAGATGGACATCAAGACTGCCTTCCTCAACAGAGTGATAGAGGAGGAGGTGTATATTGAGCAGCCGGAGGGGTTTAATGTGGAGAACAGAGAGACGCATGTATGCAGACTGCATCGAGCTCTTTACAGGCTCAAGCAGACACCTCGAGCATGGTACTCGAGGATTAACAGCTATCTACGGGAGATGGTATTTCAGCAAAGTGAGGTTGACCACAACCTGTACTTCTTGACAGGTGAGGTGCCTCTCATACTAGTCTTATATGTGGATGATCTCTTTTGACAGAAGATGAGACGCTGATTGGAGACTGTAAGTCCAACCTTGCAGTAGAGTTTGAGATGAAAGACCTTGGGATGATGCATTACTTTTAGGGCTTGGAGGTTTGGCAGAGAGATGGATGCTTCTTCATCGGACAGGGGAAGTATGTGGTAGAGATCCTGAAGAGATTCAGGATGGAGGACTGCAAGCCTATGGCCATACCTCTAGTTTCCAACTAGAGGAAGATTGATGCATCAGGGTCAGATGGATTTTGATCCTACCTTGTATCGTCAGCTTATTAGATCACTTATGTATCTGGTCAACACTCGACCAGACATCATGTTTGCAATCAACTCTTTGAGTCAGTTCATGGTGGACACTCACAGAGTGCATTGGACAGCTGCGAAGCACATACTTCGCTATATCAGAGGTACAGTGGAGTATGGATTGGTTTATGAGCGCAGGGGGAGTGTACGGTTAGTAGGTTTCACAGATGTTGACTGGGCAAGATGTGTAGAGGACAAAAAGAGTACTTCAGGTTGTTTCAGCATTGGATCAGGGGTTGTCTCTTGGTTCAGTAGGAAGCAAAAGTCAGTTGCATTGAGCTCGGCAGAGGCTGAGTACATGGCAGCCAGCATGGTTGCTTGTGAGGGTATGTGGCTAAGGAAGTTACTTGCAGGGTTGTTTGAGTGTGAGCTAGAGGCTACATTAGTTCACTATGACAATCAGAGTAGCATCAGGCTATTTGAGAATCCAGTGTTCCATGACCGAAGCAAACACATAGACATCAGATACCACTTCTTGAGAGATTGTGTTCAGAGGGGAACCATTCGGTTGGAGTACATACAGACAGATGAGCAAGTGGCGGACATTTTCACCAAGGCACTTTGCAGACAGAGTTTTGTGAAGTTCAGGGATAAGTTAGGGTTGCTACCAAATCCCTTCCTCGTTGAGAGGGAGTGTTAAACTAGTAGCAACAAGGAAGGTCTTCCTGCATACATGTGTTATTGCATGCAGAAGACTTAAATTAGGAAACCAGTTGTATTTAATTTACTTTTCCTAATTTTACTTTGGAAAATAAATTAAAGTGATCTAAATTAACTTTAGTGAACCACTAGTTAAAGTGAAAGTGAAATTAGGGTTTTTGCTTTACCACTAGTTAAAGTGAAAGTGAAATTAGGGTTTTCGCTTTACCTAAAGTTATAAAAGAGAGATCAATTGGTGGAGAGAACACACACTTGCATTCCAACAGAGAATACAGTTTGGGTGAATTTTGCAGTGATTGTAAAAGTTTCATATTTTCTCATAATAAAATCTTTATTTGACTGATGCACCGGTTTTCCCATCTTGGGTTTTTCCGAGGGTTTCCATACCCAAAATAATAGTATCAACATTGTGATGTGATGTTGTGATTTATTTCTCAGTTATATTCTGCTGCATACTGTAAAAGATATTCATGTGTGGTTATCAGTTGATATTTTGCATGCACTGTTTAGCCCTAATTGAATATTAAAGGAAAATTTATACATGAGACATCATTTATTTACTCTAATACAAGTCTTCTTCTACTTGGTTTTATCAATTAATCACCATTATCATGTCACTGTTGTTTTAAGTTGGCTAATAATATGAATAAGAGAGATATTTTTCATCCCTTATGCGCATTGGATTGATCAAATTACAGTTCAGGCATCATTTTTATCAAATTTTACCTAGTCAAACTTAGTTTGACTTTGTCAACATAGGTCTCGAAGCAAATGTGGCTACATCGGTTAGAGATTGGTCATTTGTTACCTCTATACATCCAATATACCATATCCATACTCAGTTTGAATATTACTGGACAAGATTCAAAATTATTATGGTTTATTATTATTATGACCTTATTTTATTATTGGATATGGTTTCAGCTTCTAGAGGCATATCTAGATGGATTCATGAGGTATTTGTAGTCATCATTAGTGAATTTGGGGTCTTTGATTCCATTGGTACACTCAGATCATGATTTGGGCAAAGAAAGTGATGATATTGGCAAATTTATTTTCCAGTAGCATTTTTATTCATTAAAAAGTGACCATGGCTCCTTCAAGAAAATCGATTTGGCTAGTTCTTGGCTTGGTAATGGCATGGGATGATTTATTATGATATATATTGGCTCTATGGATCATTCTTCATCATTCTCTCAGCAAGGGGTCCACATTTATTATATTGGCTCATCTAAGGAAGATGTCCCCATGGGGGCGCCCCTCACCTTAGCTTTTGATGTATTACCATGTTATATCTTTATATGATTGTATTGGGGCGCTAGGGAGACTTTAGACCCTAAGGCGACCCCTTTGCATGTACCACATTGTTATATTTCACCATTATGTTGTATTTCGCCTTCGTAAGGCGTCCTTGGGCAAAAGTGTGCCCCCCTCTTTATAAGCTTGATCCATGTATTATGTAAAAGTTAAATCTCCACCGTTGATGATCTTTTAATCTCAATCGTTAGATGAAGTTGGTTAGAATATGGACATCACTCTCGATCTATTTAAGAGAGATGCCTCCACCATTGTAAAGGACTTTCAACTCTTGGCTATTGGAATAGAGAAAATTCATTTTCGGCAAATACTTGAGATTCTTGTGTGGAATGTTCTTGATTAGTGATTGCATTATCTTACACTGTGAACTCTTGTGAATTTGTGGTGAATCTTATTGGCATAAATTTGTTGTGGCTATTTTACAGCAGGGTAGCGATTTGAAGAGGAGCGTTATTGTGGAAGACGTATCTCTTCTCTCTCTTCTTGGTTTCTTCAGGGAGTTTTCTATTGTGCATTTTGTCAATTAATATGCTTCCTTGCCTTGTCGTGATCACATTTCTTTCATGTATAGCAAATTGATTTTAGTTGCTTGCTTGTGCATGCGAGGGGCGCATTGGCCACTTGGGGCGTTTTGCTTACATACAAGATATTCACCGGATCTTCATCAAGTGGGCATTGCTTCGTAAGAGTGTCACAATCTTGGCATTTTCCAACCTTCCAGGTAAGTTCTTAAAGTATTCTCTAGTTTTGATTTCCACTCCATTGGTAGTTTAATGAAAACCCTAACTAAAAACTTTTAAAAAAAATATGGGTCACTTAACTTGGATTTACAACAAATCCTTTCTGGGTTATTTACCTTTCCCCCAAAGATACAATGGTTCCTTAGGACATCATCATTAGGGACTCTGTTTGCCCATTTTCTAAGGCACTGATCTATAGGCAATTCACCTCTCCTAGGGTTTCTGATCATTTTTCTAGTTTTGTGATCCTTCCTTTTGCTTGTATGTTTAGATATTGTCATATCCATTATCAAGCAATCCATATAAAGTGTTAGGAAGTTTTAATTCTCATTCAATTCACTATCTTGGACATTCTCCTAATTTTGCCCTTCAAACCCCCCAAGGTAGTCCGAACTAACACCTATATCTTATAGATCTAATTATAATTTATGAAGTCACTGAAACTAAACATTTCGGGTTATATTTTCATTGTTTAAATCCTCATGATCCAAAACACCCTTCACTCGGTAGCTATTGACTTCAGATCTAGGGTTTCATCAGCTATACACTTTACATACTTTGTTGTCATAGTTTGATCTTTCCATCTAGGTTAGATCAGGGCCTCCCCCTTTGCCACTTGGCTCATCAGTGGCATGAAGTGGAGAGAATCCTACCAACATGACAACCGATCCATATTCGGGGATTAGGATACTCTGGGTTCACGTCTTTAGTTTCCCGTCTCCTCTACCGTCTTAAATAGGACATCCTTTTGGGGCAGTTACAAGTTGTGTGATAACATTTTTGGCATCGTTGCAGAGGAGGTATAGGTTGACTTGTGGTGTCTGCGAGTGTACTTTTGCGTGATTTATCAATCATATCGCATTCGGTCTAATTTTGGAGGTTACATTTGACTTGCTTAAATATACATAACCATCAAGTTTTACTCATCTCACCTCTCCACTACGACATTAACCTTTCGGTGAACAAGGCTATTCATTCACCTAGCAACTCCACAAGAGGACCGACCCATCCTTACAAACTCCACAACGTGACTCCAGTGGGAAGCGAACCCATTCTATAAATCATAATGAATTCAGACGTATTTATTCAAATGTGGCGACACAAGGATGAATTAAATGAAAATCTAAATGAAGCTAAAAGACAAAGAAAGGGAAGGAAGAGCCAGAGATCAATATCTCGGTATGAGGATGATTTTGAACTTGAACCTGAACATCCTTGCGATGCCTTCCTTTCTCCTCATCCATATAATAAAGTAGTTATCCCAATCGCCCCTTATAAATTGATAAGTCAGTGTGAACCTAGATGTCAAACCCAACCAAAGCTTTGGCTGAGTGATTCTCGTAAGTCAATTAGACACGCAACTTAAGTAACCAAGGCTGTTGGGAAACAAGTTAAACCTTCTCCATTGATTTCTATGAAATATATGGGGCACGTCATCCTATGCCAAATGATTACATTTAAAAGTTACCTCGCTTTTCTGGAAACAATGCCATATCTTTTGAAAGTTATTTGGATGCCTTTTGGTTTCATATGGAAGCTCGGGGCGCTGAAAATGAAGATGTTTATATGTGTTCCTTTGTTGCTTCTTTAGATGGGGATCCCAGACTATGGTTTGACAGTTTAGGGCCAAGATCCATCACCGAGTACGACATGTTTACTAAGTTATTAAGAGATGAATGGGAAGAAAACATTGATGAATCCATAGAAGAGCAATTGGGTAATGATTGTGTTGTTGAGGATCAATCTAATGAAGACGATAAGGATAATTATGATGAAACGACTAATGATTATCATTCTCAGACTAATTTCTCCTCTCTTAAGCCAACAATGAGTGTGCCTTTGAATGATCTTTTGAATGACCCTTCAATTTGAGAGAACGTTATATAATATTATAAGAATATCCATAATGATGAACAAATTTTCAACTCCCCAAGATTATGACCTCAATATTAACTTAGAAGGGGAGCTTATTAAAATATTGTCATCATTACATGAAGAAGGCACAAATAAAGAGGGAGAGCTCAATGATCACCATCAAGAAACATCCAAGGTTGAGCCTTTCATCGATGAATCCATTAAAAATCCTTTTGAGGAAGAAGTCTATAATCATTGCATGGATGACAAAGATAAAGAGGGAGAGCTCAATGACCACCATCAAGAAACATCCATGGTTGAGCCTTTCATCGATGAATCCATAGAAAATCCTTTTGAGGAAGAAGTCTATAATCATTGCATGGTTGACAACCATTCGAATCAACTTTCAAACGATCCTAGTTTTGATCTAGCCTCTGATCATACCATTGAAGAAAAAGCCGAGGATAGTCAAGATATGTTGGATGAGTCATGTGACTATTATGTGATTGAAAATCAAATTACTGAGAAACATAGTGATGAACAATTATATGGTGATAGTATAGTTGTGAGTCAATATGACCAAGAGTGCTCTTTGATGCACCTTTCCAGCTCCTTTATCAATTACGAAGATCCATCAAAGAATGATTCGATTAGTGTTGATAGTATCCCTCATTCAACCCTTGTTCAGAATGAATCGGTCCTCTGCCTTCACTCTAGTCTTCATAAAGTGAATTTTGACCTGGTTTCAAATTTTAAAATTAGTCATGGAATCAAAAGCGTCATAGATTTGAAAACCTTTCCATCTTATCAAATTTCAAGGTCAATTGTCATAAGCCATCTGGAAGAAAACGCATCTTTTCAATCCACCCTCCCATCCCAGCTTTTGAAGTCCTCTTGTATGGTTTCATTTTCCGATCAAGTTTTGACTAATGAAATTTTCAATCAAGAGTCTCAAGAATGCCAAGTGGTTGATGGTAAAACACTTCATCTTATTTTCCAATCACCCAATGTGAATGATATCTTTCAATTTAGCAATCCCAATGATTGGTTAATTGAAAAGTTATATAAAGATCAATTTCATATTTTCTCATTCTTTACACAAAAAATGGGGTGAATCTCGATTTTTGTTTTATTAGTCTTTGAATTATCCCCAGTTTGTTTTACCATTGATCATAATATGAACATGATTGAGTGTAATAGCCAGAAAGATGAGGGAAACAATAACATCCTGGGAGGGTTGTATCATGTGTTGTATTCTTGTCTTCCATCAATTTTAAACTTGCATAATTTTCATGACCCTATTGGTGTTTGCATAATTTTTATAAATTTTATGATCCTTCTCCATTATTCATATCTTTCTTTGATTCTCGAGTAGCAAGTTGAAGTGGCTTCAATTCTCAATCACATTACTTCCAAGCCATTTTAGACTTATTGTATATGTTGTCACATGTAAGTAGCTAGGCTACTGTTATTCCTTAGCGGTTGTTTGAGCCAGCCCTTTACTTTGAGATCAACAGATGATGAGCCACCAGTTGATGATCTCCCACTTTCAGCAGATCCAAAGCATCCAGATTGACCAGTTCTATGCCATGACTGAGCCTCATGACCTTAGAATCGATGACTGAGTTAGCCATTTTTCATGACCTAGAGCAGAGATTATTACAATGCCCATCATATGTAGTGGCAGTAGTTGTTTCAGTGACCCTCGGATTGGTTTCAGATCCAGTGCAGGTATATGACCTAGGTAATATTATAGATTTGTGCATATGGATTTTGATGTTGCTCTATTGTCTATTTTAGCAATGAGACTTAGTTGATAGTGGTTGTATATTGGCGATACTTTGTTTTGGTTTTACTCAGAATCTAAAGTATAAGTGATTTAACTGTTAAGTCCAAGAGATTCCTTTGTATACCCATTGGCCTTGCCCTACTTGTAGTATGGATTTGGTCATTTCCCTTTAGGGACACGGCTTGCTAGTCTTGGCACCATCTTGACTATCTTAGTGTAAATTTTCCTTTAATATTCAAACTAGGGCTAAACAGTGCATGCAAATCTCTACCGATAACCACACATGAATATCTTTTACAGTATGCAGCGGAATATAAAACTGAGAAATAAATCACAACATCACATCACAATATTGACACTATTATTTTGGGTATGGAAATCCCCGGAAAAACGCAAGATGGGAAAACCGATGCAGCAGTCAGATATAGATTTTATTATGAGAAAATATGGAGCGTTTACAATAGTGCAAATTCACCCAAACCTGGCGAATGCAGTTACACAGCAAAATCATCGGGCAAAACCCCAGCTAAACCTCAGCACCCTTCTGTGTGAATGTACAGCCCAGCTGCACGAAGCTCGGTGATCTTCCTACTTGCTCCTCCGTCTTCTCAGCTAAATCCTTGGTCTAACTTTCTCTCCCTGTCTATATCTTGTCTCTGCCCGAATACAAGTGTGTGTGTCCTCTCCACCAATTGATCTCTCTTTTATAACTTTAGGTAAAGCGAAAACCTTAATTTCACTTTCACTTTAACTAATGTTTCACTAAAGTTAATTTCGATCACTTTAATTTATTTTCCAAACTAAACTTAGGATAAGTAAATTAAATACAATTGGTTTCCTAATTTAAGTCTCCTGCATGCAGGAAGACCTTCCTTGTTGTTGCTAGTTTAACACTCCCTCTCAACTAGGAAGGGATTCGGTCACAACCCCAACTTATCCCTGAACTTCACAAAACTATGTCTGCAAAGAGCCTTGGTGAAAATGTCTGCCACCTGCTCATTTGTCTGTATGTACTCCAACCGAATGGTTCCTCTCTAAACACAATCTCACAATCTATGTGTTTGCTCCAATCATGGAACATTGGATTCTCAGATAGCTTGATGCCACTCTGTTTATCACAGTGAACTATTGTAGCCTCTAGCCAACACTCGAACAAACCCTGCAAGTAACCTCCTCAGCCACATACCCTCACAAGCAGCCATACTGGCTGCCATGTACTCAGCCTCTGTCGAGCTCAATGCAACTGACTTCTGCTTCCTGCTGAACCAAGAGACAACCCCTGATCCAATGCTGAAACAGCAACCTGAAGTACTCTTCTAGTCCTCTACACATCCTGCTCAGTAAGCATCTATGAAACCTGCAAACTATACACTCCCCCTGCGCTCATAAACCAATCCATACTCCATTGTACCTCTGATGTAGCGAAGTATGTGCTTCCCAGTTGTCCAATGCACTCTCTGAGGGTCCACCATGAACTGACTCAAAGAATTGACTGCAAAGTCGATGTCTGGTCAAGTGTTGACCATATACATAAGCGATCCGATAAGCTGACGATACAAGGTAGGATCAAATCCGTCTGACCCTGATGCATCAATCTTCCTCCAGTTGGAAACTAGAGGTATGGCCATAGGCTTGCAGTCCTCCATCCTAAATCTCTTCAGGATCTCTACTGCATACTTCCCATGTCTGATGAAGAAGCATCCATCTCTCTGCCAAACCTCCAAGCCCAAAAAGTTATGCATCAGCCCAAGGTCTTTCATCTCAAACTTCACTGCAAGCTTGGACTTGCAGTCTCCAATCAGCCTCTCATCTCCTATCAAAAAGAGATCATCCACTGTTGAAATATTGTAACTTCAAAGAATATTCTATATGTATCTTTTTGTGGTCCCCGATGGTCCTACCAGGAGAACCACTTGTATTACTTTGTACCCCGATGCTTCTAATCGGAAGAACTAATAAGAGTCATGAGGTAGTCCCCTCTAATTGTAAAGGTGGGTCATTAGCACCCCAGTGTGGTTACTTGAGCCTACATGTGTAACTCGAGACTACATGATTAACTCGAGCCTACATGTCGGATTTAATTATTAAAGTGAACGGATGAATATAAATAGAGGTGTGGCGCTCCTCATTTGGAACACACTCACTCACTTGTGTAGCGCATTAGTGGAGAAGAGAGAAGTAGCTGGAGAAGGAGGATCAGGCTTTGATCTCCTTGTTGGTTTTATCTTTTATCTTTTGGGGCATCTATATTGAGGAAGCTTTTGCTGGGTTTTTCCCTTTAGGGTTTTCCCAGGATAAATCTATGTTGTTCTTGTGATACTGTTTCTTTCAGTGTTCCTGTTTATATGCTTTTGTTATGAAAATGAAATGAAATACTGATGTTTTAGCTACATATGAAATTTTAACATGGGATCAGAGCTAGCCTGAATAGGACAGCTTTCACAAGATGAAATA
Organism: Pseudotsuga menziesii; assembly: GCA_001517045.1. Lineage (NCBI taxonomy): Eukaryota > Viridiplantae > Streptophyta > Pinopsida > Pinales > Pinaceae > Pseudotsuga > Pseudotsuga menziesii. Next base: position 112,532 of record LPNX010738127.1, read on the forward strand.
GCCCTCTCTCTCTCCCCGGAAGAAATTAGGGTTTCGGGAAAATTTTTGAGTTTCGAAAAACTACTTGAATAGAAAGTTGCGCCCTCCCAGAGTGCATCTTTTGAGCCTGGAATCAAAGTTTTTGGATGTGTGAGTCTCCGGGAAAGTCAAACCCTAGTTTGACAGCTGCACCAGAAAACTGCTAAATCAGAAAGCTACAGAAGCTGAATCTTGCAAGTTTGATTTGAAAGGTGAAGAGTTGAAATCTCCAGAATCCAAGCACACCAGTCAACTCACCTCATTCAAGCGCATCTTCTAGTAAGGTCAGTTTCTCATTTCGAAAAATTTCAATTTTTTGTGATTTTCTGACAAGATGGCCCCAAGCACTAAGCTTGAGGACAAGCTAGAAGGCATAGAGAATTTTCGAGCATGGAAATACAAGATTGGTCTCATTCTCCAAGAGAATGATCTTGATAAGTATGTCAAAGAAGAAGTTGCAGAACCTGAAGAAGCTGAAGCCAAGGAGAAGCACAGAAAGGATATGATTAGAGCACAAAGGATTATTGCTGACTCCATCAAGGATCACTTGATTCCTCAAGTGTCATCCAAGAAGACTCCAAAAGAAATGTTTGATGCCCTATCTAGAATGTATGAGGGAAGGAACATTAACAAAAAGATGAATCTAAGAGCTCAATTGAAGAGCACCAAGATGAGTCATTGAGAATCCATCCAAGCTAGAAGGCATAGAGAATTTCCGAGCATGGAAATACAGGATTGGTCTCATTCTCCAAGAGGATGATCTTTATAAGTATGTCAAAGAAGAAGTTGCAGAACCTGAAGAAGCTGAAGCCAAGGAGAAGCACAGAAAGGATATGATTAGGGCACAAAGGATTATTGCTGACTCCATCAAGGATCACTTGACTCCTCAAGTGTCATCCAAGAAGACTCCAAAAGAAATGTTTGATGCCCTTTCCAAAATGTATGAGGGAAGGAACATTAACAAAAAGATGAATCTAAGAGCTCAACTGAAGAGCACCAAGATGAGTCATGGAGAATCCATCCAAGACTACTTCACAAAGGTTTCTCAGATCAAAGAGCAACTAGAAGCTATTGGAGATAAGCTTGACGAAGATGAAATGGTTATGACTGCTCTCAATGGTCTCACTAGACCCTGGGAGTCCTTCATTCAGATGATGTGTGCCAGAAAAGAAAGCATGAAGTTTGATGTTGTATGGGAAGACTGCATTCAAGAGGAGACTAGAGTGGCAAATAGAGAAGCCTTACTAAAAGAAGATGATCAAGACCTAGCCACTCACACCAAAAGAAGAAGAGGCCAATATAATTTCAAGAGAAGAAATTTCAAGGAGTCCCAACCTCCCAGAAGAATCCAAAGGGTAAGAGAAAATCCTCCCATTAGAGACTATTCTAATGTTGAATGTTTTCATTGTAATAAGATAGGACACATTGCCCGAAATTGTCCTATAAAGAGGCAAGAATATAGGAAGAAGATCAACAACAACAAAAGACATCATGCTCATCTAGCAGATGATGAAGATGAAGAAGAAGAAGAAGAAGAAGAAGGACCTCCAACAAAACAAGCAAGAGAAGAAGATGCAGAAGAGTATGTGCTATTCTCTACACTCTCTAGATCTATAACTCCTGGAGAAGACACTTGGCTTATTGATAGTGGTGCTTCAAAGCACAAGACGAGACAAAAGAAAACTCTGTCCAAACTTGAAGAAAAGAGCTCTCCTCAGAAAGTATCCCTAGGAGATGACTATCAATATCCGATCAAAGGAGTTGGTGAAGCAAGTTACAAACTTGATTCAGGTAATCCCCTAAAGATGAAAGATGTATTATATGTACCTGGTCTAAAGAAGAATTTACTTTCTATCTCAACTTTAGATAAGAAAGGATTCAGAGTTGCTTTCATAGATGGCCAAGTACTCATGTGGCCCAAAGGAAAGAATATTGAAGATGCAATCATTATTGGTGAAGAAGAAGGAGGCCTGTATAAACTTAAGGGGCACTCAGAAACAGCCCTTGTGCATGAGTCCACTGACCCTAGTGAACTATGGCATAGAAGGCTTGCCCACATTAATTACAAGGCTCTACCTCATGTGAACAAACTAGTGACGGGATTACCAGACATGAAGATCAAGCATGAAGGCATCTGCAAAGGATGTGCGAAGGGAAAGAACATCAAGAATCCATTTCTGAAAAGTGAAACAAAGACGAAAGGTACGTTGGAATTGATTCATTCAGATGTATGTGGTCCAATGTCTTCTACATCCTTAAGTGGCTTTGAATATTATATCACATTTATTGATGACTTTTCAAGAAAGACTTGGATATACTTCTTGAAAGCAAAGAGTGAAGTATTTAAAAAATTCAAGGAGTTCAAAGCCTTGATAGAGAATCTTTCAGACAAGAAAATAAAGACACTCGATTAGACAATGGCGGAGAGTATACCTCAAAAGAGTTTGAAGCTTTTTGCAAAGATGCTGGAATCAAGAGGGAACTAACTACTCCCTACAATCCTCAACAGAATGGGGTTGCAGAAAGAAAAAACAGAACCATCATGGAGGCAGTGAAGACAATGATATATGATCAAGATCTTCCAATGCATCTATGGGCAGAAGCGGCAAGAACTGCTGTGTATGTACAAAATAGAATATCTCACAATGCTCTTGGGTTCAAGACTCCAGAAGAGATGTTCACGGGAAAGAAGCCTGAGGTAAGTCACCTCAAGATATTTGGTTGTCCAGTATATATTCATATACCAAAAGAGAAAAGAACCAAGTTAGACCCTTCCGGAAAGAAGGGGATATTTGTTGGATATTGTGAAGTATCCAAAGCATTCAGAATCTACATTCCTAGATTCCATCACATGGAAATCAATCGAGATGTGACATTCGATGAAGAGGCAGCCCTCAAGACCTTAGGTTAATGCATTATTTCCTAGGTCTGGAAGTATGGCAAAGTTCAGAAGGAATCTTTCTCAACCAGGGAAAGTATGCAATAGAGATATTGAAAAGATTCAATATGTTGGAATGCAAAGCCGTGACCACACCCATGGATTCCAACCTAAAGTTGTTAACTGATGACTCATCAGAGTTAGTGGATGTAACTCATTACAGACAAATCATTGGGTCATTGATGTACTTAACAAATACCAGACCAGGCATTTGTTTTGTTGTGAACACCTTAAGTCAATATCTAGTTCAACCTAGACGGGTTCACTTGATAGCTGCAAAACATGTGATGAGATATTTGAAAGGGACTATAGACTTTGGTCTATACTATGATAATAGCCACGAGTATAGATTGTATGGATATACAGATGCAGATTGGGCCGGAAGTATCTCAGACAGAAAAAGCACATCAGGTGGATGTTATAGTCTGGGATCTGCTATGATTTCATGGTTTAGCAGAAAGCAATCTAGTGTTGCTCTAAGCACAGCTGAAGCAGAATATATAGCAGCTTGCTCTACTAGTTGTGAAGCCATATGGCTTCGAAAGCTAATGTCAGGATTATTCAACCTAGAGTTGGACACTACCGTGATTCTATGTGACAACCAAAGTTGTATAAAGATGACAGAGAACCCTGTGTTCCACAACAGATCAAAGCACATAGAAATCAGGTATTTCTACATTCGAGATATGATGCAGAAAGGAGCCATAAAGCTCCAGTATGTGAGTACTGATGAACAAGTTGTTGATGTGTTGACAAAGCCTCTATCCCGAGTAAAGTTCGAACACTTTCGAGACAAGCTTGGTGTGGTTCGGAAAGACCTTCCGCGAAAGGGGGAGTAGTGATGTTGCAGTGGGATTGTATCATCCCTGGGCATTTTCCCTAAAGAGATCCAGGGACCTCGATCCTCGAGAATGAAGAGGGATTGTATCATCCTGAGACATATGTCCAGAAGTGATCCGGTGACCTCGGTCATCGAGAATGTGGCAGGATTGTATCATCCTTGAACTTCAGTTCAGAACGGATCCGGTGAACTTCGGTCATTGAGAATGTGGCAGGATTGTATCATCCTTGAACTTCAATTCAGAACGGATCCGGTGAACTTCGGTCACCGAGAATGTGGCAGGATTGTATCATCCTTGAACTTCGGTTCAGAACGGATCCGATGAACTTCGGTCATCGAGAAGGTGGCAGGATTGTATCATCCTTGAACTTCGGTTCAAAATGGATCCAGTGAACTTCGGTCATCAAGAAGGTGGCAGGATTGTATCATCCTTGAACTTCGGTTCAGAACGGATCCGGTGAACTTCGGTCATCGAGAAGGCGGCAGGATTGTATCATCCTTGAACTTCGGTTCAGAATGGATCCAGTGAACTTCGGTCATCGAGAAGGTGGCAGGATTGCATCATCCTTGGACTTAGTCCTAAAGTGATAGGGACTGATTATCCCGTAATCAATCCGGTAACTTCAGTTGTCGAGAATGTGGTAGGATTGCATCATCCCTGGACTTTAAGTCCAAAAGAGATCCAAAGACTTCTTTGTCTTTGTACTGTGGTTTGCAGGTTGTTGATGATGATGATGATGTTTCTGATCGAAAGATCAGAGTGTGATGATGATGATGTTTCTGATTGAAAGATTAGAGTCTGATGATGATGATGATCGAAAGATCAGAGTATGATGATGATAATGTTGCTGTTGATCGAAAGGTCAAAGTGCTGAAGATGTTGCTGCTGATCGAAAGGTCAAAGTGATGAAGATGTTGCTGCTGATTGAAAGGTCAAAGTGCTGAAGTTGTTGCTGATCGAAAGGCCAAAGTGTTGAAGATGTTGCTGATCAAAAGGTCAAAGTGCTGAAGTTGTTGCTGATCGAAATGCCAAAGTGCTGAAGATGTTGTTGCTGATCGAAAGGTCAAAGTACTGAAGATGTTGATGCTGATCGAAAGGTTAAAGAGTTGCTGTCGTTGAAGATTGAAGATGAAGACTATATGATGTTGAAAAGCTTCCAATGATTTATAGATGTGTTACCCTGATGATGTTGATGATGTCCTATATCTCTCTCCTACTATTGTTGTTATTGATGTTGTTGTAGAATACCCTTTTTGTTAAGGGGGAGTGTTGAAATATTGTAACTTCGAAGAATAATCTATATGTATCTTTTTGTGGTCCCCGATGGTCCTACTGGGAGAACCACTTGTATTACTTTGTACCCCGATGCTTCTAATCGGAAGAACTAATAAGAGTCATGAGGTAGTTCCCTCTAATTGTAAAGGTGGGTCATTAGAACCCCAGTGTGGTTACTTGAGCCTACATGTGTAACTCGAGCCTACATGATTAACTCGAGCCTACATGTCGGATTTAATTATTAAAGTGAACGAATGAATATAAATAGAGGTGTGGTCCTCCACATTTGGAACACACTCACTCACTTGTGTAGCGCATTAGTGGAGAAGAGAGAAGTAGCTAGAGAAGGAGGAGAATCAGGCTTTGATCTCCTTGTTGATTTTATCTTTTATCTTTTGGGGCATCTATATTGAGGAAGCTTTTGCTGGGTTTTACCCTTTAGGGTTTTCCCAAGATAAATCTGTGTTGTTCTTGTGATACTGTTTCTTTCAGTGATCCTGTTTATATGCTTTTGTTATGAAAATGAAATGAAATACTGATGTTGTAGCTAAGCATATGAAATTTTAACATCCACATATAAGACCAATATGAGAGGCACCTCACCTGTCAAGAAGTATAGGTTGTGGTCAGCCTCACTTCGCTGAAATCCCATCTCCCGTAGATAGCTGGCAATCCTCGAGTACCATGCTCGAGGTGCCTACTTGAGCCCGTACAAAGCTCGATGCATTCTACATACATGTGTCTCCCTATTCTCCACATCAAACCCCTTTGGCTGCTCAATATATACCTCCTTCTCTATAACTCCGTTGAGGAAGGCAGTCTTGACGTCCATCTGATGGACACGCCAACCCATCTCAGCTGCTAGTGAGATAATCGTTCGAATGGAAGAATACCTGGCAACATGGGCGAAGATCTCCTCATAATCAATACCCTCCTTCTGTGAAAACCCCTTTGGCACGAAGCGCGCCTTGTACTTCTCCACGCTTTCGTCTGTTGCATGCTTCACCTTGTAGATCCATCTGGATCCCACCACCTTTTTCCCTTGTGACCTTGGCACAACCTCCCATGCTTGGTTTTTCATAATGGAGACATACTCCTCAACCATGGCCTCCTGCGACACATCATGTTGTGTAGCCTCCCCGGAGCTGGAAGGTTCAAATTTAATCAACTCTGTCATCAGTGCCATATAACTAAGCCTCTTTAGTGGTACACTCCGTCTAAAAGATGTCTATGGAGGATCTACCTGCCTAGAATCTTGCACTGTGGACCTAAACCACTTAGGCCTTGGCATAGTGTCAACCTGTTGCGGCTGCTGGATATTTGACTCCTGCTGCAGCTCATCCTTTAAGTCAATGACTGAAGGATCCTGTCCACCTGACTCCCTCTGACCACCAAAACCTGTGGTTTGTGTCTGTACCTATACCTGTACATCTAACTCCTCCAACTTGACTCCTAACTCCTGAGCTGGCTACTACTCTGCTGGTAAGTCTAGAGATCTCCGCAAGGCCTTGTCCTCATCGAACCGGACATCCCTGCTCACAATGATCCTCCTGCGAGCAGGAATGTCAACTCTATATGCCTTCGAAATCTCGATGTAACCAACAAGTAACCCCTTCTCTCCAGAAGGGTCCAGCTTCTTCCTATTGTCAGCATGAACATGACAATAGCAGACACTGCCAAATATGCGAATGTGACTCACATCTGGCCTAGTGCCTGTGAAGACCTCCTACGGTGTCTTCCTCCACAAAGTTGTGTGAGGACACCTGTTTTGAATGTATACTGCAGTCCTGTATGCCTCGGCCCAGAGGAATAGTGGCAATCCCTGATCAAATAGCATGGCCTTGGCTACTCCAACCATAGTCCTATTCTTCTGCTTTGCAACTCCATTCTATTGTGGGGTATGGGGCACAGTGTGCTCCTTCTTGATCCCCTCGGCCGATCAATACTCCATGAACGCATTGGAAGTGTACTCACCCCCGTTGTCTGTCCTCAACACTTGAATCTTCTTTCCTGTTTGGTTCTCCACGAGAGTCTTGAACTCTCGAAACCTCTCAAAGACCTCTAACTTGGCCTTCAGGAAATAGTTCCAGGTCTTCCTGGAATAGTCATTAATGAAAGTTACGCAGTAACTGTAACCATTGAACAAATGGACACTCATAGGTTCGCATACATCAGAATGCACCAAGTCCAAGGGCTCCTTAGACTTGTGCTCACTCGTTGGGAAAGGCTTCCTGGTCTTCTTCCCCAAAGCACAACCCTTGCAGTGGTTATGCTTTTCCTCCTGTAGCTGAGGAACTCCAATGACTGCCTGTCTCAAATGCTTCAGTGCTCCATGGTATAAAGTGTGTCATCCTCCTATGCCACAACTCACCCTGACTGCTGTTGTTGCTGCTGACTAGAGCCTTTGCAAGCTCAAAGTGTAGTTTGTACACTTTCCCGCTCCTCCTGCCAATCACCCGATCCAAGCTCCTATCTTACCCCCTGGGCCTGATATATACTCTATGGTCACGGAACTTCACCTGATATCCCTTGTCCTCCAAAGTGGAGACTAATATAAGGTTCTTGGTCAGTCCTGGAACATACAACACATCAGCAAAACTGAGGGGTTTGCCAGACTCCCTCTGAAATGAAACAGTGCCAATTCCCTGCGCCTGATACCGCACATCATCACCCAGCTCAACGTGGATCCCTGTTCCACCCTCCTGCAAGTCTCTGAAGAATCTTTTATGTCCAGTCATGCGACTAGATGCTCCAATGTCGATGTACCATACACTACTCCCTGTGGTGCTTGCCATGCAAGCTATCAAGCAGAACTCCTCATCAAAGTTCCTGATGAACTCATCCACCTCTGTAGATCCAACCATCTGAGTGTTACTCTTTTTCTTCCTATCTGAGCACTGGGAGGCAAAGTGTCCCTGCTTGTGGCAGATAAAACACTTGACCTTTGACACGACAAGGTTCTTCTTACCATCCTTCTTCGTCTTTGCCTTCCCCTTGCTCTTCCCTGTAAGGGCTAGAGCCTCCTCATCCACAATCTATGGGGCACTGCTGGATGAGCCTGATCCTTGACCCATGCGAGTCTCCTCCTACACAAAGTCGTCCCAAAGTCTCTACCAATCAGGGAGATTCTCCCTAGCCACCACACCCTTGAGAAAGGTGTCCCATGGCTTAGAGAATCCATTAAGGACTATCCGAACTAGCTCCTCATCATCAGTCTTAGAGCCAACAGCTCCAAGCTCATCCCTGATCTGTGTGAGCCTCGTGAGATAAGGCGCCACTCCTTCTCCCTTGGCCATCTTGGTGCTGTGCATCCTCTCTTGCAACACCATCTTCCGGTTCTCGTTCTTGCTTTGGTACAAACTCTCCAAAGCCTTCCACATCTCTAATGTAGTCTTCTTACCAGAAAGGTGAGGGACTCTATGGTCCTTCACTCTATCCATGATAATCAACATGGCTCTAGAATCAATCTTGTTCCAAGTTGCTACATCTGTCGGATCTGTGGGTGCAATCTTCGTGGAGTCAACATGCTCCTCTGCATCACTGGCGTCCAGGCTCCTTGTGATCCTTTCTTTCCATGTAGGAAAGTTCTAAGCACCCTGGAGTCTATCCTCACCTCTCAACGGCATGGCCATTGTGAAGTGTTACCTGTCAAACCCTAGATCTCCAATCTAAGTTTGTGTCCTCAATAGATCTGCCCCTGATTTATCACTGTGTTGCCACCTTTCACACACCTGGGTCACATGGCAGAAATCTTCAAGCCACTCGATGTGTCCTTGGGGGCAAGTCTCGAGTCAAGGTTGTCACCTTGTTCTTGACTCCTCCGTTTAGGCTCAACTCCTAACGAAGCCAAGGGGGGTAGACCCTATTAAGTTACTAAGGCTAATTACTTAGTATGGTGATGTTAAACTGAATGAATTACTTAGGAGTTTAAAATTTTACCATAAACAACCATAGATGACAAGATACAAAATGAGCGCACGAAAGCACAATGCTGAGACACAATATATATATATAGCAAGAAAATAACCAGTGCCTTAAAATGGAGTCAAAATAAAATCAATGTACTTGCATGTGCTTGAAGTGAATGTTTTGCAATTGCCTCTTGGTACGTTTTAAGTTAATGTGAAATATGAGTTGATTAAAATTAGGCGAAGAGGTGGACTCCAGATATACCTGAGAGTACTTGGAGTATGTCCAAAACTAAACCTTCACGGCTACCCACAAGGAATATGTGGACTGAATGGAGTCTCTGGGGCTATTGTTCATAACGCACCCGTTAAGGTGTGACAAAGATCGGCGCCCCGAGGTCACTTTTCAGAAGTTCCCGCTTCCTTTGGGTATTTTGCCACCGCAATGGTTTGATGTAAGTGTTGGATTTTCACCTGATGGTTTGTCAATTTGGGAGAGTGAATCCTAATTATACTAGGCACTCAAATGCTTTTGATACAACTTGACCGATCGGACGAACCGCAGCCAAGTGCGGAGCATACATACTATAGTCTTGTCAATTTTAGTAAATTTTGAGATGGATGTTCTTGTTAAAAAGAAAACCCTCCAGGAACCTCTTTCGGTCCAAGTGGACCTCAATCGGGGAATCAAGGAGGGGTTGATTTTATTATGGTTACTGAAACAAATGATGATAGCAAATGAAACATAAAAAAGATAAGCAAACCACAATTTTCTAATTAGACTACCACGAACCTTTCTTCACCTTTCGGCTCAAAAGGAGGCTCGTGGGGTAAGTATTAAAGTTACTTTGAAACCAATAGAAATGGAATATGGAATTGATTTTAAATCAAAGTATACTACCCTGTAGATTAATACTACGCTAGATTGAAAAAAGATGAACGAAAAGCAAAAAATGACACAGACGCAAATCCCCCCTCGGGGGATGGGGAATGGGCTCGAAAGAGCCTATTCAAAATTATTTTTATTACTAGTGATTACAATATCAGCAAACTGATATGATGCCTCTTGATTCTTATACAGAATGAAACCAAGAGCTTACAAAGTGCAAATATTAAAGATTTCAGTCAAAAAGGAAGACCCCTGGGGTATTCAGAAGGCCCAAAAGTCACTTTCGAATAGCAGCTCCTCCTCTTTTCTGTTATGCCTGCTAAAAACCAGCAAGCTTATTAGACTGAAATATGCCCAAAAGCACTCTGAAAGTACCTTTGGGTCAGCTTACTTTTAACCAAAAAAAGCTAAGTAAAAAATTAGTTAAAAAAGGTAAAAAGGGAACCAAGGAAAGCAAGCTTTCCTTGGGATCTTGGCTTGCCTTTTAGGCAGCCAATATGATGTGCACTGATTGCTAGATTTATCTTTTATAACAAAAAACAGAAATCTAATACATGCAAGCTACAAATTCTCTTTAAAATTCCATGCAAAAAGGACGATTTCCCTAAAGCTAGATCTAGAATGCTTATGAAACCTTTTAAGAACAAGATCTAGATTATGAGCTTTGAGAAGATAGATCTATGTTAAATTTACTTTAAGATGATAGATTTAAACAATATCAAAGCTGTGAACAAAGTAACCGGGTAAAAGAATTGATTTTGAAGGAGGAAGAGGAGGAGAGAAATGCTGGTAGCCTTGAAGATCCATCGTGGAGCTTTCAGGTGGAATGTCGAGGGACTATGCCTTTAGAAGGTTTTGGAGAAAGTAAAGAAGCAAACTAGATCAGCATCCTCTCCAATCTAGGAACCTGCAGCTCAGCTGTAATAAAAAAACTTGTCGAAATACTTGTGAGACCCGATTAGTACATACACAGAGATTCATAATAACATGCATATAAGCTTATAGAACATGTCGAATCTAGATCTCTAAACATGCAGCAAAGGAAAGAGATGGCCAACAAACTTATTGAAAAGCACATTTCCTATCAAGATTATAATAAGCTTATTATCAATCCTAGCAATGAATCCACAAGCAATCAGCAAATTATGAACACAGATACAGGTTACCTCAGTAAAAAATGGCAATGATCATCCACACATACAATGGCATAACACCATCTTGCCTCCAAAGCTTCTCTTTATTTCAAATAAACAATAACAACAGTACAATAGCAGCAGCACCTCAATCCCAGTTCTAACTAGCTTGGAAGAGGAGGCTTATGCTTAGATATATACAAAAACTAGGAGATCCAGCCCAGGGGGGCACAAATCCCAAGGAGATAGAGCAAATCAGCTGATGGAGAGTCAATTAATGCATATCTGAAGCTAAACTGAGCCAGATCTGAGTCTCACTGAGTGCAATTGTCAATCGAAGAGCTGATCTGACTAACACCTCAACCTGTTGACTGAAGCATCCACCAAAACTCATCCAAATGAGCCAAAATGTGTGGAGGAGAGAGGGACGGCGAAATTCCCCATAAAGGATGCTGAAGATCGACTCTGGATCTGATTTGATCACCTCCTTCAATCAAGGATTTGTCAGATCTAGTCAATCTGGTTCAAATCTGACTGATTTCAATCAAATCGGCTGAGAATCCATTGATCTATGATTCTGGATTTGCTCCATTAATCATCAATTTATTAATTAAAATAATCAATAATTGATTTTTGGGGCTTTCTGACCTGAGTGATGGAAAATCACTCAAAACTAGGAAATAGTGGGTCCATGGGTTTACATGGTGCTCTTAGCTTGAAAATGAGCACCTAAATGACTGAAACTTATTATTTGGCCCACTTTTATTACAAAATCAATTTTTCCAATTCAACTATTAAAAAATAACCTAAGTTTTGGAAAAATTAAATTTTAATAAAAAACACTGAAAAAATTTTAAAAATTAAAAAGTTGAAAAAACCTAGGGGGACTTGGACATGTTCATATGACTCGACCATGATGCCTAGCATGTTTATACATTGACACATAGACTCTAATAACCTCAATAGGCCTAAATGCCAAGCCGACTACCCCAACTTTGGAGGTATGGAGTGAAAAACTCAGAAATTATCAGTCATTTATTCAACAACCAATAATAACCAAGGGAAAAAACACCCTGGGCTGATCGGATTGACAAATAAAGTCTAAGAGACCGAGTCTTTTACAGACACTATCGTGCTAGAACATTTATTACAATTCCCCCATGGGGTATGAACATGTGATATAGTACAACAAGCACTTCCCAGAAGCAAGACTGAAGGTCTTCTGAAGTCCGAACAAGTTATCCTTGTCTGGTTCACGAGGCTCACTTGATAAAAAACCACTAAGTACAACTTAGGTGGTAACATTCTGGCTCCAACTATGGGACGTGTGCTCGATCTAATCTTTAAGGCAAGGAGAGGATACAAGAACACCAGAATCTCTGGTTTATATACCCTGTAAAAACATCTCAACTTGACAAGAAAAACCTCAATAGCACAAATTTTATAAAAAATCAAATGAACCATTAAGCTGATTTATTTAAACAAAATAAATGTAACTAACTAAAAGAAGCAAAGTTTTATTATAGCTAAGTATAAAATAGAAATGCAGAAAGTAAATGCTCTCTTTCAAGGAGCTTATTTTCCTACTCTAAGCATGATATAAAAAGGGTTAAGTGTAATCAGAAATCCAATGTAACGACCTAAGCATTTTGTTAACATAAAAAAAAAATTCCTTGTCTTTGGTTACCAGCCAAAGTAAGGATACCTTATTCAGAAAATGCAAACCTGTGTGATGATTCAGAATGGGCGGGATGGATGGGAGATCATAGGCATAAATAATGTCATAAAAATTATCTCCCAACTTGTATGTCCTCATGCAGGTTGTTTCTATCCATGACTGGATAGGACTAATATACCAATCAGAATGATGAGGCAAACAGACTACATCATCATACTGATCACTAGGGATTATCAAATGATAACTCGTTGCACAAGCCCCAAGTCACTCCAAATCATAAGGAACCTCTATATGTGAAAAAGATGGCTGAGACTAATATTCCACTGATTGCATCACATTTGACTTTTCACAACACTGCAATATATTCAGCCTCTGCTGTGCTCTGAGCAATAGTACCCTGCTTTCGGCTGGACCAGGAGATCATGGCTGATCCTAAACTGAAGCAGTAGCCAGAGGTACTCTTTCTGTCCACTGGACTCCCAGCCCAGGCTGAATCTGCATAACCATGCAACATCACACCACCAATGGATGTGTACTTTAGCCCATAAGCTATGGTACCTCAAAGATATCTCAGGATGTGCTTACCTGCCACCCAATGCCTTTCTCTTGGCTCAGCCATGAATTGGCTCAATGCACTCACTGCAAACTGCATATCTGGTCTAGTATGCGTTAGGTACATCAAAGACCCAACAAGCTGCCTGTACATGGTGGAATCCACCAAATTTTTTCCTGAACCAGAATCATGTAGCTTCTTTAGATTAGCCACCATAGGAGTTGAAACACTCCTGCAATTCATCATACCAAACCTCTTCAATATGTCTACTGCATATTTTCCTTGAGATAGGAAAATCTCGTTTGGTTTCTGCCAAACCTCTAAGCCCAGGAAATAATGCATTAGTCCTAGATCTTTCATTTCAAACTCAGCAGTGAGCTTCTTTTTGCACCAGGTTATCTGTCTTTCTTCCCCTGTGAGGAAAAGATCATCTACATATAACACCAAAATCAAAGGTTGATTTTCAACAACCTTGAAATAAAGGTTAGGATCAGCACTACTTTTAATGAAT